>CAUYRH010181447.1:0-12761 GCA_963574655.1 Perodicticus potto | reverse complement strand
CCCCTCCCCTCCCCTCCCTTGCCCCTTTCCCCATCTTGTGCTATAACTGGGTTTTAGCCTTCATATGAAAGCTATAGATTAGCTTCATAGTAGGGCTGAGTACATTGGATACTTTTTCTTCCATTCTTGAGATACTTTGCTAAAAATATCTCATCTAACTCCAGTAAGATTAGCCTACATAACAAAATCCCAAAACCAGAGATGCTGGTGTGGATGCAGAGAAAAGGGAACACTTCTACATTGCTGGTGGGAATGCAAACTAATATATTCCTTTTGGAAGGATGTTTGGAGAATATTTAGAAATCTAAAAATAGATCTGCCATTCGATCCTATAATTCCTTTACTAGGTATATATCCAGAAGACCAAAAATCACATCACAAAGATATCTGTACCAGAATATTTATTGCAGCCCAATTCATAATTGCTAAGTCATGGAAGAAGCCCAAGTGCCCATCAACCCCTGAATGGATTAATAAATTGTGGTACATGTATATCATGGAATACTATGCAGCCTTAAAGAAAGATGGAGACTTTACCTCTTTTGTGTTTACATGGATGGAGCAGGAAATCAACATTTCTATGAGATAAGTATGACCATTTCCATTTACCCAGACAGAAACTTAGCTACTAAAAAACCTAGCCAGAAGTAAAAAACTGGACTGTTTGAGTCAATATTTACAAGTTTTTCCTTGAATTTGGAATAAGAAGTGTGAATGTCAGTTATGTTTTTACTAGCTGTCTAAGTTTTCATGTGTGTTCTTCATAAGACGAGAGCACTAACATTTATTTGGTAGACTAACATGGGAGGTTTCTGGCAGGGCAATGGAACTTAGAATGATTCTACCCTGCAGAAATGATGGAGGCTCAGGGATGGTATCCGAGGCCTGCACTAACTCTGGAGCTACAAGGGTGGAAAACTTGTAAACATTGACTCAAACGGTACAGATGTTGTGCTGCAACATCTTATGGGCAGTGACATAGATAAATGTGATATGATATATGTCATCTCATGTGACATGAAATCACATGAGATAACATATATGAAGGCCCATCTAGCAAACAGTCTAGCACACAATAGCCTTGAATTAAGGCTTATTCTCTTCTTGCCTCTTTCCATTCCCCTCTGCAAATGATCATAGAATGGGAAGCTAACCATCACTGCCTGTCTACACCACTGCAGGGTAGAACTATTCTAAGGTCCAATGCCCTGCCAGTTTAGAAGATTTAGAGACTGGTTTATGTACATGCACTGGGAGCTCCAAGTGGCCACCAATAAGGGAATGGTGGATGGGCATGTGTGGCCTCTTTCCTTCCTCCTCTTTCCCTAGACCTGCCTGCTGAATGGTTTGTCTTCAGAGCTGTAAGCACAGTATGCATAGAATGCACTCCTACTGAGGTTATGCCCATGCAGGGATACCTCCCTGCAATACTCCAAGGGCTTCCTTTACTTTTATGCAGGAGTCTTGGCCCCTTTAGGCCCCTATCTTTTTCTTATAGGCAAACCCAGAAACTTTGGCTCTTTAAAGATCTTCATTTCTAAATTCTAGGAGTCCCTGAAATACTGTTGATAAACTCAAAGTTTAGACAATCCAGAGTTCAAATCCAAGCTCTCAAAATTACTTAGCTAAGGTACTTTACCTTTCAGAATCTGTGTATCCTTGCCCATAAAAAGAGAGTACTAGTACCTTGAGAACTTCTATGATGATTCAGAGCTCAAAAAGATGGTGGACTAGAAACAGCTTGTGAGCACGCTGCTCTCAAGAAAAGAAGTGTAAGTTATAGGCAGACAATAGCTCTTCATGGAAGGAACACTGAGAAATCACAGAGAAGCAACACAGGGCACTCAGTGTAAGAAAGAAGGTGTTGGGGCAACACATTGGGGAGACATCTACACATGGGAAGAATAGGAAGATAGAGTGCAGGAGCACCACGTTCAAACCACAGGCACTGTGGCTAAGTTGTGAGAGGGCTCCCTCCACTGCAAAGGCTACTGTCTAGCCCAGTATTTCTGAACCTTCTTAATGCCGTGATCCTTTAATACAGTTCCTCATGTTGTGGTGACCCCCAACCACAAAATTATTGTCATTGCTACTTCCTAACTGTAATTTTGCTACTATTATGAATTGTAATGTACATATCTGATACGTAGGATGGTTTTAGGCATCCCCTGTGAAAGGGTTGTTCCACCACCAAAGGGGTCGTGACCCACAGGTTGAGAACCACTGGCCTAGACAGACTGGGGACCCACCTGGAGTTTGTGTGGAGTCCACTACACCAGACAACAGGTATAGTGGGGGATCCTGAGTTTCTGCTCCTGAAGTCAGCCTACGCTGTCCAGTGAATAGCACCAGGTTGGCATAAGACTCAGTTTTGGAGAGGTAGCCTCCATATCTCCCCCACTGGGCTGGGGAGAGACTGAGCTGTGTACCCTCTGGATGGAAGGCCCTTCCCTATGATACAATGGGGTCTGGGAATGGGAGTGGGCTGGACACTGCTTCAGTGGGTTCTGCAGGGGTGTGGGGGAAAACTCTGCAGTCCCCGGACCTGCAAAGCTAAATTTCACAAAAAATTTGTACCCTGCAAAGCTAGATTTCACAATTGGTGGATAAATTAAGTCTTTTCCAGATAATCAAACACTGAGGGAATTTATAATGACCAGACTTGCCCTGTGGAAAATACTCAGAACTGTATTATATATAAATCAGCACAATAAATACTTACTAGTGTAAAATCGTCCCAGAAAACTGAAGCTCATAATTCTTATAAAACAAAAGCACAAGAGGGAAAACAAAAGAATAAGGCACTACCCAACATGATGAACAGAAGAGCATCCCACATATGAGTTCTCTCTTTCAATGTGAACAATTTTAAAGTGCCACTCAAAAGATAGAGGCTGGCTAAGTGGATGACCAAACATGACTGAAGTATATACCGTCTCTAGGAAACACATATAAACCACAAGGATGCCCACAGGCTCAATGTGAAAGAATAGAAAAATATATTCCATGCAAAGGGAAACCAAAGGAAGCAGGCATAGCCATTTTTCTATTAGACAAAATTGACTTTAAATGAACAATGGTAAAAAAAAGACAAAAATGGCCATTATATAATAGAGGGATCAATTCAAGAAGACATAAAAATCCTAAATGTATATGTGGAGCTCCCAGATGTACAAAACAAATTCTACTAGAGCTAAGCAAGGAAGTAAATATTAGCATTCTAATTGCCAGGGACTTCAATACCCCACTATCAGAGCTAGAAAAATGATCAAAGCAGAAAATAAATAAATAAACACTGCACTTAAATGGGCACCTAAAACAAATGTACCTGACAGACATTTACAAATCATTCAACACAAAAAGTACTGAATATGCATTCTTCTCATGAGCACATGGGACATTCTTCAAGATTGATCATATCTTAGGCCTCAAAACATGTCTAAATAAATTTTTTTAAATTAAATAACACTATGTATCTTTCGGACCATAAAGGAATAAAACTAGAAATCAATTGCAAGAGTAACACTCAATTCTATGTAAAGTCATGGAAATTAAACAACTAGTTTCTGAAAAAATATGGAGTCAATAATGAAATTAAGATAGAAATCAAAAGTTTCCTTTAACTGAATGACAAAGAAGACACAAACTATCAGAATCTATGGGATTCAGGAAAAGCATTCTTAAGGGGATAATTCATAGCCTTAGATGCTAACGTCAAAAAGTCAGAATGATTACAAATCAACAACCTAATATCACATCTCAAAGAATGAGAAAAGGAAGAGCAAACCAAACTTGAAGTCAGTAGAAAATAAGAAATCACTTAGGTTAGAACAGAATAAATGAAATGGAAAACAAACAAACAAAAATAACACAAAAGGTCAGTGAAATAAAAAGTTAGTTCTTTGAAAAGTTAAACAAATTGATAGACCTATGGCTAGATTAAAGAGGAATAGAAGAGAAAGGACCCAAGCGAGCTCAATCAGAAATGAAAAAGGAAATATTATATCTGATAGCATAGAAATACAAAACATAATCTGTGACTACTACAAAAATCTCTATGCACATAAACTAGAAAAATATATGAAATTAACAAATTTCTGGAAACACATAACTTTCCAAGACTCAATCAGAAAGAAATAGAACTCCTGAATAGACAAATAATGAGCAGTGAGATCAAAGCAATAATAAAAAGTCTAACAATAACAACAGCCCTGGACTAATGGATTCATAGTTGAATTCTATCAGACCTACAAAGAAGAACTGGTACCCATAGTACACAAATTAATACATAATATTGAAAGTAGGGAGTCCTCTTTGACTCATTCTACGAGGACAGTATCATCTTGATACCAAAGTCAAGAAAGCCACAACAACAGCAATAACAAAAAAGATAACCACAGACCAACATCTCTTATGAATAAATACACAAAATTCCTCTATAAAATACTAGCAAACCAAATTCAACAACACATCAAAGAATAATTCACCATGGATAAGTGGGATTCATCCCAAGGATGGAAGGATGGTTCAACATATGTAAATCAATAAATGTGATTCACCACATAAATAGAAGCAAAAACAAAGATTTCTATGATCATCTCAATAGCTGCAGAAAAAGCACTGGACAAAATTTAGCACCTTTTTTATGATACAAACCCTCAACAAACTAAGCATAGAAGAAATATATCTAAAAATTATAGAAGTCATATGTGACAAACTCACAGCCCACATCATATAAAATGGGGAAAAGTTGAAAGCATTCCTCCAAATAACTGGAATAGGAGAAATGTGTCCATTACCATCACAGCTATTCAATACAGCAATGGAAGTTCTAGCCAATGCAAATAGGTAAGAGAAAAAAAAAATACAGGGTATTGGGAAAGAAGAGGTGAAATTATTACTTTTCATTGACAATATGATCTTATGTCTAGAAAACCCCAAAGACTCCACCAAGAGTCTCCTAGAACTTATGAATAAATTCAGGCAAGTCTCAGGTTATAATATCAAGATCAGTAGCATTCCTATATATCAATAAGCATCAATCTGAGGGTAAAATCAAAGACTCAATGTTATTTACAATAGCTATAAAGAAACAAAATACCTAGGAATATACTTAACCAAGGAGGTGAAAAATCTCTATGAGGAGAACTATGAAACACTGAAAAAAGGAATTGCAAATAACACAAATGAATGGAAAAACATATGATGCTCATGGATCAGTAGAATCAACGTTATTAAAATGTCCACACTACCCAAAGTGATTTACAGATTTAGTTCAATCACCACCAAAATACCATGGCATATTTCATAGATCTGAAAAAAATAATTCTTTGCTTTGTTTAGAACAGAATAGAGCCTAAATAGCTAAAGCAATCCTAATCAAAAAGAGCAAAGCTGGAAGCATCAAATTACTAGATGTCAAACTAAGTATAAAACTATAGTAACCCAAACAGTGTGGTATTGGTATAAAAGAGAGAAACAGACCAATGGAACACAATAGAGAACCCATATATCAAACAATCTACCTCCAGCCAACTGATTTTTGACAAAGCAGAAAATAGCATACATTGGGGAAAAGAAGCCCTATTCAATAAATGGTGCTAGATAAAGTGGATAGCCACATACAGAAGAATGAAACATGATCCTCATATCTCACCACTCAAAGAATTAACTCAAAATGAATAAAAGACTTAAATGTAAACCATAGATTTCTAGAAGAAAATGTAGGCAAACCTCTCTTAGATATTGGTGGAGGCAAAGAATTGCCCCAATGGCAATTACAGCAACAACAGAGATAAAGAAATGGGGCTTGATTAAATTAAAAAGCTTCTGTACAGCTGAGAAAATAATCAACAGAGCAAACAAACAGCCTATAGAATGGGGGGCAGGATATTCCCAATCTACACATCTGATAAAGGACCAATATCCATAGTCTACAAATGATTCAAACAAATCAGCAGAATAAAAATAAATAACCCCATTAAAAAGTGGGCAAAAGACATGAACAGAAGTTTTTCCAAAGAAGACACACCAATGACCAAGAAACATGACAAAATCCTCAATGACGCTAAACATCAGAAAGGCAAAATAAAACCACAGGGAGATATCCCTTTACTTCTACGAGAAGGGCTTTTATTTAAAAGTCCAAGAAAACAACATATGGTAGGTGTAGGTGTGGATGCAAGGGGAAAAGAACTCTTTTACTAGGCTTGATAACTAAGTTCATGAACTTCTCCTAGAAAAAATGCTGCATATCTCATTGCTGAATATCACTATAGTCACCTTTGAAGTACTCCCCTTGGGAAGCTATGCACCAAAGCCAGAACCTACTCCACCCTTCAAAGCAATTTTGGTACTTTTTTTCTGGAATGACCATCAGAGCTATTATTGTACAAGGTCTGATAAAATAAGTTCATGAACTTGCTACCGTGAGCTTGGGTTGGCAGGACTGTACAAACAACTTGGCAAGGTTTTATAACCTTGGTATGTCAGTGTCTGACAGGTTCAGGTTGACATTTGGCAGCATCTTATATGTTTTTGTGTACCATACAACAACATCTCTGATGGTCAATGCAGAGAAAAAGAGTTCCAAAATTGCTTTGAAGAGTGGTCTAGGTGCTAGTGCTTGTGCTAGGGCATAGCTCCCCAAGGGAAGTACTTCAGAAGTGACCAAAGTGATATTCAGCAATGAGGTCTGTAGCACTTTTTCTAGGATGAGTTCACCAAATTAAATGTCAAATTAGTATAACCCAGTGGAAATTAGTATGGACATTTCTCAAGAAAGTAAAAGTAGACCAACCAGCAATCCAACTACTGGATAGCTATCCTAAGGAAAAGAAGTCATTTTATCTATACTCAAGTGTTTATTGTAGCACAATTCACAAGCAAAGATGTGTAATCAACCCCAGTGCCCATCAATTCATGAGTAGATTAACAAAATGTGGTATATGTATAACATGGAGTACTACTCAGCCATGAAAAGAATGTATTAATGCCTTTTTCAGCAGTTTGGAAGGAATTGGAGACCATTACCCTAAGTGAAGTATCTCAAGAATGTAAAAACAAACACCACATGTACTCTCTAATAAAATGAAACTAACCAATGGACACACAAGTGCACAGAGGGAAGTAAAAGTCATTGGAAATGAAGTAGGGGAAAGGGGCAAGAAGAGGAGGGGGGCAAAACCCACCTAAGAGGTATGATGAACACCATTTAGGTGATGGGCATATTTATAACCCTGACTCAAGCCATGTTACAAAAGCATTTGTACCCTCCATAATATTTTGAAATTTATTTTTAAATAAAAATTCTCTAATGATTCAGTAAGATAATGATGCAACTCATCTGCACTATGCCTGGCACACAGTGGGCCACAAGAAAGCTTGTGGCTCATGGGAAATGAACTCTGATGGAGCCATTCTACATGCCATGGTGCTCTGTGGGTTATTCTGACTGCAGCATTACTGCAAAGATTTTACCTTATCTTGTCATAGTACAGTTCCCCCTGAAGGATACTTAACTTTCCTTTCTATTATGCTGTAGGCTAAAGACGTTTAATTCTCTAGAACTCTCTTCTAAGTCAGTTCTCTCCTAAGTTTTTTGGTCTTATTACGGTTACAATCTGACAATCCCCAATGATAAACTAGCCTAGGATAGAGCTGGAGAATTATAAACACCGTAGTTGAAAAGGACATTTATAACCAACTCATCTGGTCCTCTTTCTCAGCACACTGCCTTTTAATAATCAAAAAAAAAAAAAAAATAAAGCTAAGCATTAAGTCCTCAGAAATGAATGTAATCACTTCTCCATCCATTGGCACCATGGAAGGAATATACTGATATTACAGCCTTCTAGAATCCCAGATGGCAATGAAATTTCTGAACCATTTGGTACACCTACTATGTACCACATGAAACATTTTCATGAAAGTCCTCATACTTGGACATCTATCCTCCAGCTGAACATGGAACTCACTATCTCACAGGGTAAGCAGATAAATATTTCTACTCTAAATATTTGAAAAATCCTCTTAAGATGAACTAATATCTGCTTCCCTGTAATTTTTCTAATCTAGGATACCATTCTGAATTCTGCATAAATGTGGAATAAGTTCTGTATTCATTTCATCAGTCATTCTTTAGATATTTAAAGACTGCTCTCAGGTTTTTTCTGAGTAACACATTCTCCATTTCTTCAACTATTCTTTAAGAAATTATTTTCATAACTTATCCATCACTCTTTTTTGGAATATATTCCATTTTGTCAATTTCTCTCTTCAAGTGTTTCCCCTAGAATTATGTACATTACTCTGGTTGTGGTTTCTCCAATAAAAAAAGAGACCATTTCATCTTCTGAAACAAATAGTATAATGCTATTATTTAAGCTCAAGATATTATTAATGTCTTGGATCATCTTATCTTACTGTTGATTTACATTAAGGATCTGGTGAAACAATACCCTTAAAAATACATCATAATGTCATTTCTACCAATGATGGTTAAAATTCAATCCAGACCCCACTGAAAGTCACTCATTCATGTTGCTATTTGGCCATATCTATTTGTGCAATTGTTTTCTTCTTTTTAGCTCAATTTTAAGAACTTACATGTATTCATATTAAGTTTCTTCTCATTCAATTTGGTTCATTGTTCCATACTCTTAGAACCTAAGTGTGCATTCAATATAGTTTATATTCTCCCCAGCTTTTGTCCTCCAGGAATTTTATAAATAAACTATTTTAAGTCACCACTCAAAACATAGATATAAATGTTGATGAGGCAACCACCTAATAAGTACAATCTAAGTAAAGGCACAGGGATAGATAATCAAAAGGGAACAGATAATTATTAGATAATTACAGTGTAATAAATACTTTGATAAAGGAGGCATAGAGTATTTGGTGTTGGGGGTGGTATTTGGGAACAGCTCCTAACCCAGATTGGGGGGATTAAGGAAATGTGGTCAAAAGGGGAGTAAGTTATCCCCATGGAAGCGGGTGGATAAGAATACTTCAGGCAGAAAACAAGACCATTTCATCTTCTAAAACAAATAGTACAATGCTATTATTTAAACTCAAGATATTATCAATGTCTTGGATAGTCTTATCTTACTATTGGTTTGTATTAAGCATCTGGTGAAGCAATACCCTTAAAAATACATTATAATGTCATTTCAATGGTTAAAATTCAATCCAGACCCCACTGAAAGTCACTCATTCATGTTGTTTTGATGCCCAAAGACTGAGGCCAAGGAGTGAGTGGTGACTTAGAAATTAAAAGACGATAAGGTTGCTGGAGTGCAGCGGTGGGAGCTGCAGAGGAGGAGTAGGGAGGTGCAGGCTCATGCAAGCCTTGCAGATCATGTTAAGGAGTTTGGATTTTAATTGCACTGGGGGGGGGGGGTCAATGAAGAATGTGAAACAGCAAACTGACCTGATTAGATGGACATATGTAAATGTAAGCTGCTTTGGGTGACAAAGTGGAAAAGGGGTTGACGAGAGCAGTGCTGAGGCTGGAAGGCCATCTTGGAGGTCTGCAGCCTCTGGATGAGACATATCTGCCTGTAGGGCAGGTGTGTGCTGCTCCTCAAGCACCCCCAGGACTTGCCTCCTTTAGTCCTTCCCACCCTCCACAATAATGTGCTCTGAAACGAATACAATATTCTTTTACTGCCTTAGCTTCTCAAGTAGCCTAACTACAGGGAAAAATAAAACTGGAGAGGGAGAAATACTCAAGTAATTCTTTGGTGTCCACTTCTCAATTCTAGTTCTTATCATAAATGAAAAACTGGCTTCCCAGTTTTATACCCCAGCCTAGTGAAACTGTTTAATGTCTTGTGAGTCTGGTTAAAGTCAACCCATCCTCCTATAGTGTACTGCTAGTTTTGTGGGATATCGATAAGTATTGAGGAATAAGAACTCCATGGTTAAAGCAGAGTGGGAAATGCTAGCCTAAACAAAGTTGATCAGGATTCTTTACTGCAGCATTTAGGAAAGACACTTCTATATGCTGATGTACGCTGCAAATCTTCTACAGGTACAATGCTTTCCAAGCTTCTATGGCCATGGAAACTCTTTATATTTTTTGGAGATCTGTTTTGCAGAACTTTGGGAAATGCTTCATTAATTATTAATTATGCAACCTCAGAAAATTTATTTAATATTTCTGAGCCTTAGTTTTCTTCTCTTTAATATGGGAATGAAGTACCTACTTCATAGAACACTTGGCACCTAGTCGATTCTCAATTAATGTTTATTGTCGTTGTTGTTGCTGCTGCTATTATTAAGAGAGGTAGAACAGCATAGTGAATAACTGTGTGGACTCTAGAATCAGACTTCCTGGACCCAAATTCCAACTCTATCACTTACTGTCTGTGTGACCTCTGTGAGTTGCGAAAACATCCTGTGCCTCAGTTTTCTCATCTGTAAAATGAGTGCTAGTGTGGGGATTAAGTGAAAAAATGCACGAAGAGCTCTATGACAGAGCCTGGTGCCTGGCCAGTGATCACAGTAATTATCCCAACAGAACAGACATACACATTTGGATGGGCCCTTACAGTACATGAATTAAAAAATCTGCTATCTGAGAGGGCATGGCGGAAGGCTGGAATCTGAGCAGTGGGAGTCCACATGGAGAAGAATGCTCCCTAGGGCTTCTAGAAGCGGATTTCCAACCTGCCCAAGGAAACACAGCTTTATACACCCTGCCTTCTGAAAGGCCTGTGTTGCCTTTCCTAAATTTCTGCAGGTGGATGGAATCCTTTCCTCCTCTTGGTCCTCAGAATAATTTCTCTTATCATTAACCTCTTTGTGTTATCTTTATATAGGTGTTTTTTTAAAGAGGAGGTTATATGCCCTTTGAGGATTAGACCATATCTTAATCATCTTGTCATCACACCTGGGGCAATGTGCAAAAATGCCATAGCAAACATGCCACCTTTCATGTGAACAAAACCTTTACCTGAAAATTTGGAGTCGATTATTCATTTTGAAGTGAATTACTCCATTTGCTTGGATAATTTAAGGATTAACCATAAATGTCCTTTAAGTGTCATTTATCAGACCACTTCATTCTTAAAACATGCTAGTTTCAGGACTATATATATTGTTGGTGATGGTGATGTAAAGATTTATAACACAAAGCCTCCAGATCAGCAGTTGCCTTTCATAGTGAAATGAAATGACATGTCTTCATAGCCGCTCTTACTACTTACAAAAAGTGATAAATAAAAAGGGTGCTAATAAATACCTTTGGGTATATAAAACTTAATCCAAAGCAAAAGAAAACAAAACAAATTAAGAGGTTACAGTTTTTTTCATAGTGAACACAAGTATATCTATATCTATATCCACAAAGAGTTTGTTTTAAAATAATGTGGTCTATATTGTCATACCTTTGACAACATTTAATTCTAAGCATGACGTTTTTAAAAGCATTATTGTTTTCTAAGTTATCTTTTCATTAGGTCCTATAATAATACCACTTCAACAAGTCAATGCCTTCAGGAAGAAAGAAAAAATAATCTCAGTAGTACACTATGTGAGGAAAAACTTAGATAATGATAAGTAAAATTTCCCTGGTTAATCTCTTAAAAGTCCATCTTAAAATATTTTAAAGTACTAAAGACATTACATTAAAAAATAGAACTTGGTTAAGATGTGAAAGATTAAATGCTACACTGACAGATCGAGAGTTGAAAGAAATAATGTTCTAGACTGTAATCAAACGTATAAGACATATGGAAGCTTAATGGGTGAGTGGCTTATTCTTCACAAAGAAAAGGGAAAATGACAGCCGTCCTGCCCTTCTCCCAATTTAATCTTCTAGTAGGTCAATGGATTTACTAGGTATTGCTAAAGGAAAAGAGGTTCTCCCAATGCCAATATTAAACAACATTTATTTCCATTGCTCATGGACAGTCCCCACAGATCAAGCTAAGTATTCGGTTCTTATAACACCTGATAACAGCAAGAACTCTAGGATGGTTGTCATAAAATATGAGCACAAATAAAAAAATATCAGAGTTCATTCTGTTGTCCGTTCTGCCTCAGAGTGCCCCTTTGCATGTAGTAGGTACTCAGTGAACACTGACTAAGTTGGCATATTGATTTTTGCTTTGTTTATTGGCTTACCAAGGCATCATTTAGACTGAAAGAGCCTTCTTATCATCCAGGTTTCATCTGCTATAAACAGGAAATGAATCTGCTTTCTCTTTCCAAGCCCAGTTTCTGGCAAAATGGGGCCGCTCATTGCTGAGCCCTCTCCTTGTTTTAAGAGATACTGTAGCTGGGAACTTGACAGATCCCTCTTTCAACGTGACAGCCTTCAAAATGTCTACGTAACACAATTTAACCTAATCCCCAAAACACTAGAAAAAGGACTGTTAAAAAAAAAAAAAATCTCTCCTCAGGAACAGCTGCCTCCCTGTCCTCCTACTCTTCCCCTAATATGAAAAAAAAATGGATTATTTTCTCCCAAAGTTGTAAAACATTCTTTGGAGAATGATTATACCTGTCACAGATGGAATCTTGAAATAAGTTAAATGTTTAGGTTCATATTTGAGGAATTCCCTGGTGAACTCTGTGCAATTTTGGTAATATTATTTCTTGTTTTTTCTTTCTTATTAAATCATAGCTGTGTACATTAATGCAATCATGGGGTACAATGTGCTAGTTTTATATACAATTTGAAATGTTTTCATCAAACTGGTTAACATAGCCTTCACGGCATTTTCTTAGTTATTGTGTTAAGACATTTATAT
>CAUYRH010181442.1:0-29933 GCA_963574655.1 Perodicticus potto | reverse complement strand
CTTTGTTGGAAGAATAACCTGCAAAAATCTTCTCCCATTCTGAAGGTTGTCTGTTTGCTTTACTTACTGTGCTCTTGGCTGTGACAATGCTTTTTAGTGTGACCAGATACCAATAATGTATTTTTGGTGTTGCTTCAATTGGCAAGGGGTCCTCCTCATAAAATATTCTACCAGGCCAGTTTTTTCAAGTGTTTTCCCTGCACTCTCCTCTAGTATTTTTATAGTTTCATGTCTTAAGTTTAAATCTTTTATCCAGTGATAATTTTTGTCAATAGTGAAAAGTGTGGGTCCAGTTTCAGTCTTCTACAGGTTGCCAGCCAGTTCACCCAGCACCATTTGTTAAATAGGGAGTCTTTTCCCCACTGAAAATTTTTGATAGACTTGTTGAAGATCAAATGATGATAAATAGCTGGGTTCATCTCTTGGTTCTCTATTCTGTTCCATAAATCTACCACTCTGTTTTCGTGCCAGTACCATGCTGTTTTGATAGATTTATAGTATAGCCTGAAGTCTGGTAATGTGATACCTCCTCATTTGTTCTTATTTCTGACTAATGTATTTGCTATTTGAGGTTTTTTCTGATTCCATATAAAATGAAGTACTATTTTTTCAAGTTCTTTAAAGTATGACAATGGTGCTTTAATAGGGATTGCATTAAATCTTTAGATTGTTTTGGGTAGTATGGACATTTTAACAATGTTGATTCTTCCCAGCCATGAGCATGGTTAGGTTTTTCCATTTGTCAACATCTTCAGTTATTTCTTTTCTCAGAGTTTCATAGTTCTTTTTATAGATATTTTTCACGTCCTTTGTTAGGAAAGGACGTATCCTTTCCCAGATATTTCATCTTCTTTGGCACTATTGTAAAGGAATAGAGTCCTTGACTATATTTTCGGCTTGACTGTTGTTGGCATATATAAAAGCTACTGACTTGTAAGTATTGATTTTGTATCCTGAGATGCTTTTGTATTCCTTGATCACTTCTAAGAGTTTTAAAGTTGAGTCCCTAGGATTTTCCAGGTATAGGATCATATCATCTGCAAAGAATGAGATTTTGATCTCCTCTGACCTTATTTGGATACCTCTGATCGCCTCTTCTGTCTGATTGTGATGACCAAGACTTCCATGACTATGTTGAATAGCAGTGGAGACAGTGGGCATCCTTGCCTTGTTCTTGATCCGAGTGGAAATGTTTTCAATTTTATACCATTCAATATGATATTGGCTGTGGGTTTGCTGTAGATGCCTCTATTAGTTTAAGAAATGTCCCTTCTATGCCTATTTTCTTAAGTGTTCTGATCATGAAAGGATGCTGTATATTATCAAAGGCTTTTTCTGCATCAATTGAGAGAATCATAAGGTCTTTGTTTTTTATTTTATTGATGTGATCTATTATATTTACAGATTTGTGTATGTTGAACCAAGCCTGTAACCCTGGACCAAAACCAACATGATCATGGTGTATAATTTTTTTGATATGTTGTTGAATTCTGTTTGCTAAGATCTTATCAAATATTTTTGCATCGATATTCGTTGATGATATTGGTCCATAATTTTCTTTCTTTGTTGGATCACTTCCTGGTTTGGGGATCAGGGTGATATTTGCTTCATAGAATGTATTGGGAAGCATTCCTTCTTTTTCTATTCTTTGGAAAACATTGTATAATATTGTTACTAGTTCTTCTTGAAAGGTTTCATAGAATTCAGATGTGAAGCCATCTGGTCCCAGACTTTTCTTTTTTTGGGAGACCTGCTTGGTCAACTCTGTTACTGAGGGATTCTACTGTATTTTGGAGCTTCTCAACCAACTTCTTCATTTCCTTGGGCTCTGCTATCTCTTTTCCCATTATGTCCATTTCTTTAACATGGACAAATGGCAGCAATGTCAGAAATAGAATTCAGAATACAGATGGCAAATAAGGTAAATAGAATGGAAGAAAAGATAGAAATTGAATTCCAAAGAGTAGTTCTAAAGTTGTCTCATTTCTTGGAGGGGTTGATCCACTCTGGTTATTCATGTTGCCAGGGTTCTTCTATTGGGTCCACACCATGTTTATTTTCCACCATTTGGTTATTAGAACTGGTAGGGTGAGATTGAATTAGGGTTCCCAGGTAGTGGAGATAGCCCCTTACCAAAGCACTAGGCTTTATAATTGTGGTTTATCTCTTACAACCTTACAAAGGCCCCTTTCAAAGTTTTGGCTGGAGACTCTGAGGACCTACTTGGTGAGATAGCACAGGCTAGCTCTGTTTTGATATCAGCCAAACTCTACCCTATCCTAAGAAACCACAGTATTAGGTTTAAATCTTGACCGTGAAGAGATACAGATAACTTCGGTGCCCAGCCCCCACCCTTCAGTTCTTTTCCGCTACAGAACTTTGAAGGTCAACTTCAGAATGTCCCGAGTGGACAGCCCCAGACATGGGTTCCAATTAAATTGTCTCAGGCAATGCAAACCCTGCTCAACAGAGATGGATTCAAGGTTCTCCAGCAGCATAATTGGAGCCAGGGATCCACATTCCCACCTGCCAGACTCAGTCCACACTGTTGTCTGCTTCTCTGCTCCCAGTTGGAGCCAGGGGCCATGCCCCCACCCACTGGTCTCAGTCCATACCCAGCTAACCTCTGCTTGCCAGACCAGTTGTAGTCAGGGGACCATGCACCTGCCTGCCAATCTCAGTCCACTGCCTGGCAAGCCTCTGTTTGCAGGTTCTGTTAGACTCAGGGCACCACAGCCCACAGGTCTCAGCAGTAAGCCTCTGCTCACCAGTCTCTCTAGAGACAGGGGACCTTTCCCTAGCCCTCAGGTCTTTGTTCACACCCATCAAGCTACTGCTTGAGGGTTCTGTTAGAATCAGGGTACCATGCCCTTGCTCTCAGGTCTCAGTCCATGCCTAGAACGCCTCTGCTCACAGGCCCAGCAGGGGTTAGGGACAAGCCCTGTCTGCTGAACGCAGTCCACATGGGGCAACCCCCTACTGTGGGTACCATCAGAGCTACGGGTTCTGCAACTCCTCCCACCAGACACAGCCCAAACCAAAGGTCAACACCACCTCTGGCCAGGCATAGTCATAACCAAGGGACTGCTCCTCCCGCCGAGTGTCCCTTTCTTCCCACACCCTCTTTCTTCCCCGTTAGTCACAGATTCCATCCTGATGGTTGGTGGTTCACACTATGCCCATATCTCTCAGGAGGACAAGACCAAACATTCTGTGCTCTGCAAGGGGCAGAACTTCAGACCACCATGTGAGGGGGAAAGGGTGGACTGGGAGTTTGGATTCGTGGAAGAAAATATCTGTTCAATTTTATGCCTGGCAGGGTGGTGTCTAGGTTCATAAGTTTAGTGGTTTACCTGGAGTTTAGCAGCTCTCTCCAGTGAGGTAAAAGAGAGGTCTTTTGTTCCCTGCTCATTCACAGATAGCCTACGGCAGTACTCCTGCTTGGGGGAGGAGTCTCCCATCTTCTAGTCAATAAATTTCTTGAATGCTCTTCCTTGGAGTTACAGCTTGCCGAACTTTTTTTCTTGGCTCAGCACCATAACTTTGGCTTCTTAGAGTCTGATTCTGTCTGGTTTTTCTTCCTCTGCTCAGGAGCCTTTCCTGAGGGTTCCTACCAGTTGGCCATCTTCCCAAAGTTCCTTGATTATCAGACTTGTGGTGAAGGGCCATTCTCTTCCTGTGGGTGGCCTCAGCACCATCCATTCCTGGTTCCCTGTGTCCTAGTTTTCCAACATGATTCTCCAGCCTCCTCTTTTGGTGATCCCTGAGATTCTTTCTATATATTATTCTCTCTTTGTTTATAATAGCCAGATTTGGTCTTGATTGCAAACATCTGAGAACTCTCACGGATATAAAAGCCTTGTTGAGTATTATAATTTTTTTTTTGTTTTTGTTTTTGAGACAGTCTCACTATTGTTGCCCTTGGTAGAGTGCCATGGCATCACAGCTCACAGCAACCTCAAACTCTTGGGCTAAAGTGATTCTCTTGTCTCAGCCTCCCAAGTAGCTGGGACTACAGGTGCCCCCCACAATGCTCCACTATTTTTTGTTGCAGTTGTCATTGTGTTTAGCTGGCCCAGCTGGGTTCAAACCTGCCACCCTTGGTGTATGTGGCTGGCACCATAATCACTGTGTTATGAGCACCAAGCCATTGTGTATTATAATTGACAAATATTAGTTTCATATGTTTATGTGATACAATGTGGTATTTCAATACATGTATATGTTGTGTAATGATCAACTCAGGATATTAAGCATGTCCATCAACTCAAACCTTTATTGTTTCTTTGTGATAATTTTCAAGATCATCCTTTCTAGCTATCTTGAATATATAATTCATTGCTATTACCTATAGTTACCCTACTAGGTAAAGAACACCAGAACATATTCTTCTAACTAACTTTGTATATACTGACCAAACTCTTCCCATCTTCCCCTCTTCCCCTCTCTACTCCCTTCCCCAGCCTCTTGTAACCCCTTTGGTACTTTCTGCTTCTGCAAGATGCACTTTTTTGGATTCTACAGATGAGTGAAACCATGCTGTATTTATCCTTCTGTGCCTAGCTTATCTCACTTAACATTATTTCCCCCAGGTTCATCTACGCTGCTACAAATGGCAGGATTTTATTCTGTTTTATAGATGAATAGTATTACCTTGTGTATATATCCACATTTTCTTTATCCATTTAGTTGTCAGCAGGCAAGTAGGTTTATATCTTCTCTTGGCTATTTTAAATAGTACTGCAGTTAACATGGGAGTGCAAATACCTTTTCAACATGCATATTTCAATTCATTTGGATTTGTACTCAGTAGATAAAATGGTAGATTATATGGTAGTTCTATATTTTAAATTTGAGTAATCTTCATACTGTTTTCTATAATGACTGTGTTGATTTACATTCCCAACAACTATTATATGAATTCTCCTTTTTCTACATCCTCTCTAGCTTTTTTGTTGTTGTTCTTTTTGCTTTGATATGTAGTAACAAACATTCTAACTGGAGTGATGTGATACCTCATGGTGTTTTGTTTTTTTGTTTCTGAGTAGAGTGCTGTGGCATCATAACTCCTAGCAACCTCAAACTCTTTAGCTCAGGAGATCCTCTTGCCTCATCCTCCCAAATAACTGAGACAATAGGCACTTGCCACAATACCTGAATAGTTTTTCTATTTTTAGTAGATACAGGTCTTGCTCTTGCTCAGGCTGGTCCAGAACTCCTGAGCTCAACAATCTGCCTGCCTCAGCCTCCCAAAATGCTAGGATTACAATACGAGTGTGAACCACAATGCCAGACCATTCCTGGTGGTTTTAATTTGCATTTCCCTGGTGGTTAGTAATGTTGAGCTTTTTAAAATTTTTTAATATATCTATTAGCCATTTTATATCTTCCTTGAGATGTGTCAGTTCATAATTTGTGTCCATTTTTAATAAGATTAATTGTTATTTTTCTCTTAATTTCTTTGAGGTACTTATAAATCCAGGATATTAACACTTTATCAGATACATACTTTGGAAATAATTTCTCCTCTTTTGTAGGTTGTCTCTTAACTCTGTTCATTGTTTATCTTTCTCTGAATAAACTTATTAGCATGATATAATCTCATTTGTCTAATTCTGCCTTCATTGCCCATGATTTTTGAGATCCTATTAAAAAAAATTCTTACCTAAAAACCACTGTCATTGATATTTTTCCTCCTGTGTTTCTTCTAGTAGTTTTATAGTTTGGGGTTTTACAATTAAATCTTTAATCTATTTTGTGTGCTTTTTTTTTGTTGTTGTTGTTTGTTTATGTTGCGAGATAAAGGTTTACTTTTATTCTTCTACATGTGGATATCCAGTTTTTTTACCACCTTTTATTAAAGAGACTGCCCTTTTCCTAAGGTATATTCTTTTTGTTAAAATTAAGTTGGCTGTAAAATTGTGTATTTGTTTCTGGACTGTCTATTGTACTCTTGGTCAATATTTCTGTTTTTATGTCAGTATCATGTAATTTTGGTTGCTATAGTTTTGTACTATATTTTGTAGTATGTTTTAAAGTCAAGTAGTGTGATGTTTCCAGAATTGTATTTTTTGTTTAAGATTTGTTTGGCTGTTTGTGGTCATCTGTAGTTCTATATGAATTTTAGAACTATTTTTCATATTTCTGTGAATCATGTCATTGATATTTTGGTAGGGATTGTCTTTCATCTGTGATGCTTTGGGTAGAATGTACATTTTAGTAATATTAATACTTTTAATCTGTGAACATGTAATATCTTTGATATTTTTCTCTTAACTTGTATCTTCTTCAACTTTGTACTTCAGCGTTTTATAGTATTTAGTTTGGACATTTTTCACATACTTGATAATATTCATTCCTAGACATTTTACTTTATTTTTTATAGTTATTATAATTTGGACTGGTTTCTTGATTTATTGTTCAGGTACTTTTTAAATGATGAATAGAAATGCTACTAATTTTGTACATTTATTTTGTGTCCTTCAACTTTAATAACTTCATTTAATCTAATAGCTTTTTGGTGACTCTTTCACATTTTCCATATATACTATTATATTATCTACAAAAAGGAATAATTTGACTTCTTTTTAATTGGCTACACTTCATTTCTTTCCTCTTGCCTAATTGCTATGGCCAGGACTTTCATTACTATGTTGAATGAAAGTGGGGAAAATGGAAATCTCTGTGGAAGCCTTAGAGGAAAGATTTTTAAATTTCCCTCATTTAGTATATCATATGTGGGTTTATCATATATGACTTTTATTGTGTTGAAGTACATTCCTTCTATATCTAATTTTTTGAGTATTTTTTATCCTGAAAGGATGTTATATTTTATTGAATGCTTTATTGAATGCATTTATTGAAATGAATATATGGGTATGATTTTTGTCCTGATTCCTTTAATATGATGTGTTACATTTATTGACTTTCTGACTGTTTTCTGAGTTTAGCTAAAGGTTTGTAGATTTTGTTTATCTTTTAAAAAACAAACTTTTTGGTTGATCTTTTATATTTTTATATCTCTAATTTATTTATTTCTTTTCTGATCTTTGTGATTTTTTCTTTTTACTAATTTTGGATTTAGTTGATTTTTAGTTCCATAAGGTATAAATTTTCTTAATGTGGGTGTTTACTGGTATAAATTTCCCACTGTGATCTGCATTTTCTGTGTCCCATCACTTTTATGTATTCTGTTTCTATTTGCCTTTGACTCAAGAAAATTTTAAATTTCTTCCTTGTCCCATTCATTATTCAGGAACATGTTGTTTAATTTCTATGAATTTGTACAGTTTCCAACATTCCTCTGTCATTAACTCTATTTTTTATTCTATCGTGGTCAGAAGACAGGTCAGATGTGCTTTTTGTATTTTTTAAATTTTTGAAGAATACTAACTTATGGTATATTTTGAAGAATATTCCATATGCTGTTGAGAAGATTATTTATTCTACAGCTTTTGGATGAAATGTTGTATAATATCTGTTAGGTGTATTTGGTTTGGAGTTCAGTTTAACTCTCTTGTTTCTTTGTTTATTTTATATGGGGATGGTCTATCTAGTGCTTAAAGTAGAGCATTAACGTCTCCTACCATTATTGCTTTGCAATCAATCCCTTGGGTCTATTTATATTGGTTTTATGTACTTTGATGCTCCTGTCTCAGATGCATGTACTTCTGCAATTGTTAATCCTACTGTATTGACCCCTTTATTATTATATAAAGATCTTTGTCTTTTTATATTTTTGGCCATTCTTGATGTAAAGTCTATTTTATCTAAGTTTAGCTACCCCTGCTTTTTTTGGGGTTTCTCTTTACTTGGAATTTCCTCTTCCATTCCTTCACTTTCAGTCCATGCACATCTTTATAGGCAAAGTGAGTTTCTTGTAGATAGTTGGGTCTTATAACTTTGTCCATTCAAATAGTTTATTTTTTTTATTTCAAGAATTTAATTCATTTAAATTCAACATTATTATTGACAGGTGAGTGTTTAGTCTGCCATTTTATTACATGATTTTTCATCATTGTGTAGATTTTTTCTTCCTTTTCCCCTCTTTTTACTGTCTTTTACTAATTTTCTCTAATAGTATGTCTTAATTCTGTGTTATTTATCCTTACTATATCTGTTACAGATTTTGTGGTTATTGTGAGGCTTACCAAAAAAAATTTGTAACAGTTTACAATAAACCAGTAACAACTTTAATTTTATCACAAAGGAAAAAAGTAAAAAGAAAATCTACACTTTAATAACACTTTGTATTTTGACTTTTTTGATGTATCAATTTATATCTTTTTGTAATGTCTATCTCTTACCCAATAGTAGTTGTTATTGTTTTTAGTACTTTTGTCATTTAGTCCTTATACTCAGAATATTAGTCGTTACTTCCCACACTTACTGTGAATTTGTCTATTTTCTTACTTTTACCGCTAAGTTTCATACTTTCAGATGTTTTCTGGTTCCACATTATTATCTTTTTCTTTTGAAGACATCACATTTCTTATAAGCATTAGCATTAGCATTAGCATTAGCATTTCTTATAAGAAAGTCCTGGTATTGATGAATTTCCCTGAGATGTTTGTCTAAAAAAGTCTTTCTTCTTCATCTAAGGATAGTTGTTTTTGTATAGTATCTTGTGTGGTAGGATTGTATTTTTCTTTCAGCACTTTGAATTAACTGTATCCTACTCTTTCCTGGCTGTATATTTACTACTAAGAAATCCTCTGGAAGCCATATTGAGATGCCAATGAATGTGACAATCTTATTCTTTTATGATTTTCAATATTTTGTCTTTGATATTTGACAATTTGATTATGATGTGCCTTTGAAAATTCCTCTGTAAGTTGAGTTTGATTGGTAATTGGATGTTGTTTTCTTTCTCCATATTTGAGACGTTTTTAGCCGTTATTTTCTTCAGCATGTTGTCTAGGCCTTTTCTTATTTGTTTCATTTGGGAATTCCTGTTGTGCAAAGGTTAGTTTATTTGATGGTGTCCCATAATTGTTGGAGACTATCTTCTCTCTCTGTTTTTTTTTTTTTTTTTTTTTTTTTTTTTGTCTGGGGCCGGATTTGAACCCACCACCTCCAGTATATGAGGCCAGCGCCCTACTTCTTGCACCATCTTTTTTATTCTCTTTTCTTTTTGCTCCTCTGGTTAGTTAATTTTATATACCTGTCTTCAAGCTCACTAGTTCTTTCCTCTATTTTATCAAGTCTACTGGTGAAGCAATGTGATTTCAAGTCAGTTACAGTATTCTTTATTTCTCAGTTTTCTATTTCATGTTTTTTATTTATTTCTATTTCCTTGTCAAATTTCTCTGTTCCTGAATTGTTTTCCAAATTTCATTTATTTTTATATTCCTGTTTTCTTGTGATTCCCTGAACTTCTTCAAGAGGATTATTCTGAATTCATTCACTCCTTCAAGAGGATTATTCTGACATTTCATAGTTCTGCAATACTTCTAAGTCTATTGTTGAGTTTGTTGGTTTCTTTTTGGGTGTCATATTCTCAGACTTTATATAATCCTTGAATCTTTATGTTGATGCCTGCATATTTGAGAAGACAGCCACTTTGCCCAGCTTTTATAGGTGTTCTTTCTAGGCCAAGGGAAGATTCTACACAAGCACTTGGGCTTTGTGGAAAATCTGGGCATAAATTTGGGACTTCCTGTGTCTCATGCCCCTGCAGCACTATGACTATGACCAATCCCTTCAGGTGGCCTACCTGCAGACCAGAGTAGAGTAGCCATAAAGTTCTGCATGCTAGTCACTGAAATAAGAACCCTGCTTTTGTCCCCCATTCAACCTTGTTGGTTCAGTCCTCTGTTATTCCCAGTGGTTCCCATGAGATAGAACAAGAGAAGTTTTCTTTCTTTTTTTTTTTTTTTTGTGACAGAGCCTCAAGCTGTCACCCTGGATAGAGTGCAGTGGCATCACAGCTCACAGCAACCTCCAATTCCTGGGCTCAAGCGAGTCTCTTGTCTCTGCCTTCCAAGAAGCAGGGACCACAGGTGTCTACCACAACGCCCGGCCACTTTTTTTTTGGTTGCAGCCGTCATTTTTGATTGGCAGGTCTGGGCTGGATTCGAACCCGCCAGCTCAGGTGTATGTGGCTGGTGCCTTAGCCGGTTGAGCCACAGGCACCGAGCCACAAGAGTTTCCTTGTGAAGATTCCCACACTATTGGTGAGATCATATATTTACCTCCACTTCTCTTCTCTCATCTCAAAAACTATGGGTCTGGGGAAATTCTCTGTGAGTGGCATTATGTAGGCATGGCACAGTCTGAAATGACTGCTTCTTTTACTGGCTATAGCTCCTCTCCAAGGAGGTAAAAAGGATGGGGCTTGATGATGGAAAAAGATCCAGAAAGAGCATAAGAATAAAGTCCCACATATGAAAATTCTCAGAAGTATAAGAGAGTTTAATGCCTTCCAGAGCTGAAAGCTGGAACAACCATGGCAAACCACAGTGCTGAGCGGATGAGCAGATCATGAGGCTTCAAGGGTGAAGATGTCGCAAGTTATTAAATACTAATGAAAGTAGGAGAGACTGCAATTTGTTTTCCTGGTGATAGATAAGACTTAGGAAAGCAGATATTTTGTGAACCAAGTTAAGAAGTTTGGATTTGTCCTGAAGGAAATACAGAGCTACTAAGAATTTTAAGTAAGGGCATGGAATAATCAGATTGTGTTTATAAAGATGGATCCAGCTGCAGAATAGAGAATGAGTTGGAGGAGTGAGACTGGAAGCAAAAGAGACCAGATAACAGGCCATTTGGGTAATTTGCTTGTGTTAAATTTCCTAATAGAACCTGATTTGTTCTTGCTGAAAGAATTCATTTACAAAAATATGCCCTCATTTTTGCTGTATGTAGAGTAAGAATAATGTATATGGAAAGATTAAAGTGTTATCTCTTAAATAATTGTTTCCAACTTGAGAATCCTGGGCAACCATAAGTATTTATAGAAAGTAAGGAGAAGAAACAAGCTATCTTCAGTGTATTAAAAAGTATAATAGGAGTTATACATTTGTATAAAAGTAAATTAAAGATCCATGTTTTCTTCATTTTGGCTGAAATTATGTCAATTGAGTATAAGCACTCATCATTTTATGCTGATTAGAAACTCTGCCTTGACCTTTACATATCTCTGTAGAATAAAAACATGAGAAAATGAGCTTTTTGTTTAACAGATGCAGTATGAAAGAAAAAAAAAAGGATCCAATGGGAGAAAAATAAATACATGTATCTTGATAGTTAAAAATTACAAATCATCACATGTTATCCATTACATGGTACAGCTGGACTCAAGTGAATTAGCTGGACCCAAGCATTAGGCAGAAATATGACCCCAAATGACAAGAAAAATTAAATTTCATGAAAATAGTTCAACTTTTGAGATAGTCATATTTTATTTGTAAGTAATTACGCTCAGAGCTGCTAAAAGAGGGCAAAGCATTAGCTGTGGCCCAGGCCCTAAGCCCTAAGAATTTGAGGAGGGTCCCAATTCTACATTCATTTTTCTGAGCTACTTGAGTTTCTCATGTTATTTGTATACACTCCAATTCAATTCAGTATCATCTTTTGGGTGGTAAGTGCTTTTGTGATTTGACTAAGCTGATGCCAGTTCATAATTTTATTCAGGGACAATAAGATTTTAGGTTAGTAAAAAATTTCATGAGAATAAGCTCATATAAATCTAAATAAAACATCTGGGGCCCAGGCACAGTGACTCATACCTGTACTCCTAGCACTCTGGGAGGCCGAGGTGGGTGGATTGCCCTGAGCTCACAGGTTCGAGACAAGCCTGAGCAAGGTGAAGATCCCATCTCTAAAAATAACCGGGCATTGTGGTGGGTGCCTGTAGTCCCACCTACTTGGGAGTCTGAGGCAAGAGAATCACTTGAGCCCAAGAGTTTGAGGTTGCTGTGGGCTATGATGCCACGGCGCTCTACCAAGGGAGAGAAAGTGAGACTCTGTCTCAATAAATAAATAAACAAATCATCTGAAACCTTTTTTTATTTTTTATTTTTTTTTATTTCAGGTTAATGTCGGGGTACAAACAACTAGGTTATAGTGTTTCCATTCGTTAAATAGAGTCCGTCTCGTAGTTGTGTTCCATCCCAGAAAGGTGTGCCATACACCCTTATATTGTGCCCATTAAGTGGGAGCATCTGACATCTTTCTGAAAAATAGGGGTCCCCTATTTAAGTCTCACTTCAGGCAATGAGATGTGTAATACAGCACTGAATGTACTTACTGTGTTCCCATTAAATGACTTAATGAACCTTGTTCAATGTAATTTGTGTCTGGAAAGTGCCAGTAACACAACTGTCTAGTGATTGATTCTCACTGATCAATAGTTGTGTAAACGAGAAAACTGTGAATGAGTCTTATTGTCCTATGCTGGAGACATTGTTGGCTGAACATAATAGCAATTGACCTGGGTCATCACTGCTCTGCAGACTACTGCATTTCTGTGTATCCATGCTGCTTTTAGCCTTGTGTCAGGGCAATAGCTCTGACTGGATTGCAAAGAATCTGGCCCCCGAGATGGCACAGCCCAACTGCCATTCTGATTTTGCCAGTCTTTTCCTCTTCTTTGCTCTGTGCGGGAGATCCCAGCCAGGGCTTAAACTACCTACTCCTGCAGAGCTGCAGACTCACCAGTCTTTTCCTAAGTCCACTGTGTTCCTGACTTTGCCAAAAGCAACTGCACCTCCCACTTCACCACTCTTCGCCTTCTCGCTACCTTGGCCTATCCAGAGGCTAAGTTTCCAGGACTCTTCCCCTCATAGTCAAGGTGCCTGGGGGAAAGGGTTCTCTAACTACTTCCTTTGGGTCCTGCATTTGAGGTAGCTTTTCTTTTCTTTTATTTGAGACAGAGTCTCACTATGTCACCCTCCACAGAGTGCCATGGCCATGGCGTTACAGCTCACAGCAACCTCAAGCTCTTGGGTTTAAGCGATTCTCTTGCCTCAGCCTCCCAAGTAGTTGGGACTACAGGAGCCCACCACAACGCCTGGCTGTTTTTTGGAGATGGGCTTTTCTCTTGCTCAGGCTGGTCTTGAACTCTTGAGCTCAGGCAGTCTAGCTGCTATGGCCTCCCAAGTGCTGGAACCACAAGCGTGAGCCATGGCGGCTGGCCTTAAGGTAGCTTTTCTTTAAAAAACAAACAAATTGACATACTTTATTGATGCAGGATATAAAAAAAACTGTATATATTTCATATTTGCAACCTGATAAATTTGAGAAGTATATACCCATGAAACTGTCACCGCCATCAAGGTCACAAACATATATATCACCTCCCAGTGTTTTGTTTTTATTTGTCCAAATTTCTTTTTCTTATATTCAAAAGCGGTCTTTTGTATTACTTAGGAATGTGGAATGGCGTGGAGGTCTATGTTGATTAATGATTTTACACGTAGCTGTGAGTCCTGGGAAACTCAGGCTTTGTGGCACCAGTCTTTCTGGGGACTCCTCTTATGACATATGACAAATTTCCTGGGATCCCTACCTGCTCTGATCCCTCCTCAAAAACAAATAAAAATAGACTGACCCCATCAGTAGTCCCCTTTTCTGAACATTGTAACAACTTTCTTTAGAACGTGTATAGTTACACTGTGTCCTCCTGGAAGTTCTGTGCTTAGATCACTGAGTTATAAAAATATCACGTGTTTCTATAAAAGAAGATAAATGTATCACTTTCAGTTCCCCATTTGTTAACTTTTATGACCTCTGCAGCACTTTGGGCAAAAGTGTTCTGAGAGGCTTTGTGTTTAGTTAATTGTTCCATAGAAGAAAAGCCATTTTGTGTGTTGCGTATGTGGGTTATTTTATGTCCTATTTTTTTAAATGACTTTCTTTAAAATTAAACATCTCTCTCTCAGATACAAAACCCTTTATATTTTTATTTTAAAACATCTGTTTATTACACTTTTTCTGCTATTCGGAATTAATTGGTGATGTGCGGGTGTTTCATCTATATAATTTTGATGATGCATTTTCTACTTGCCGTAAAAGAGATTTTGTTCCATAACGTGGCAAAATGTTATAAAGAAGCTGAGATCTCAGGGTATTTACATTCAGCCCTTTCGGATTTCCCTCCTGGCTTTACAGATGTGGAGTTTAATCCTGCTTTATATTTTTCAGCCTGAGATTCATTTTCCAGCCCAATTTCAGATCCCCAGGATAAAAAGTACTCTTGTCCAAAGCCATTTTATCATAGTTTATTTATATGCACTTGAACTCACCACGTGGACACATACATGATACATTTAACCCAGTGTAGGTTTTTTTTTTTTTTTTGACATCTTAGGTCTATAAAGTTTGTGTGCTAACATAGTAAATTTTACCTATTAAAAAACATTTTTTGAAAATAATTAACTGTGTGACCCAGGATACTGGCTGTAATTGAAAATCTGTGTTTGCTGGATGAAACGAATCTGACACATTGATAGGAAAAGTATATCTGTCAGCCATAGTTCTATTAAATACTAAGTTGGCAATGGAAGGTATTTTATTGTGACTGTGTGCCTAAGTTTTCACGGGCATTTTATAGAAAACCCGTAGACTACGTTTTTTCTTCATTTTTCTGAAAAATTGTTAACCTGTCTTGAAAGCGTATTGGACTTACAATCACGATTGTATGCATGAAAATACACTCAGTCATCGAGCAGCTGCAAGGCCATTGCAATAGCAGGGCACTGTTTCCTGAGACCCAGTTAGGTAAGGATTTATTGGGTTCTCGCACCCCTTTCTTCTCACAGAAAAGCTGGCTTTCCATCATCAAATCTATGACCTTACAACTCATGGAATTTGACTATGCATCAGATCAACTACTGATGACATGACAGTTATTTATTAATTTAAATCTATTCATAATAAATATCTATTTACATTAATTTGCATTATTTCTCAGAAGCTGTCAGAATAGAAGATACCAACAAAACCTAAGAATGATGCCACTCTCTATACACTTTATATTCCAAGCCAACCCCAATAGTGCTTCCCAGATAGGACTCACATTTTTCTCCAACTTTAACTTTTCTTATAGAGCTCTCCCTGCTACTATATTCACATTCTCCAATCCTACCTACCCATAAAGACTAAATTTAAATACCACCTTTTCTATAAAGATTCCTTAATAGGAATAACAATAAATAATTTCTCCCCACTCTGAATTCCTCTTTGGGAATTTGTCCCAACTTATGTTATTATTATTTTTGCAAGTCTTAGCTCACCTATTATGCCATAGTCCCACACACAGTGTCTTGGGCATGGTATCTGCTCCATAAATACTAACAGAGTGAATGAATTAAAAATGTATATTTACAATTTTTCAGATGAAAAATGCAAATGGTTCATCAAATTTTAACATAATAAAAGATGCTTTTATCCTCTCCTTCCTTCTGGAGCTTATTGTAGCATCTGATCCCAGTTAAAATTAAGGCATTTCTACTCAGAATGTGGACAGAGCCAACTCAGTCCTGCCCACTAGAGTTTTCGGTGTGATAGAAATAGTTTATAATCACACTGTCTAGTACAGACGCCAATAGCCACTTGTGGGCTATTTAAATTTAAATTTAAGCAAGTTTAAAAACTCAGATCTTCACTTGTTCTACCTACAATTAAAGTTTTCAACAGCTACATGACCTAATGCCTGCTGCATTAGAAAATATATTTCTAAAAGTCATAACGGCTATTGATGTTCATATTGTGCTAAAAAACTTCATCTGGGCCAGGATCAAGGTCCACTAGGGTGAGACTCTCAGGGCATGCCCATACCAGTTGACCTTTAAACTTTGCACCCAAGGGCACCTTGCTGGTATCCCCCCAGCCTCAATTCTGCATTTCTTTGATAATTAGCCAGAGTTTCTCACCACTGACACTTTACCTTATGGTAAGCCACAGATGGTATGGGGAACGACTACCGACTATCCAATAATTATGTTTTCTAAAGAATGAATTGTTCACAGATCTAATAAAATGTTCTTTCTGTTATTGTGGGAATAGCAACATGTTTTCTTTATCCCTTCACATCAGACCTTATGTTTATAATCAAATCAAATCTTACCGCCTTTATGAAGTCACTTTTGGTGCTTTGTTGCTTCTCTTGACAAAATTGAGTTTAAATAATGGGTACAAAGTGTGACCTAAGCTGGTTACTTAACTTTTTTTTTTTAATTATTGAGGAAACATCGAAGGTATGAAGAACCAGGATACATTGCTTGCATTTATTATGTAAAGTCCCTTTTATAATTATGTTCCACCCAAAAGAGGTGTGTCACATACTATGATCCCCTACCCCCCCCTTTCCTCTCTCTCCTCTTCATTCCTTCCCCCCTACCATGTACTAGCATCAATTGTCCTCATATCAGAATTGGGTACATTGGATTCTTGCTTCTCCATTCTTGTGATGCTTTACTAAGAAGAATGTGTTTCATCTCCATCCAGGTTAATACAAGAGATGTAAAGTCACTGTCTTGTTAGTGGCTGAATAGTACTTAACTTTCTTGGAACTCAGTTTACTTCCATGCCGTGTGGTGAGGCTAACACCTAACTCATGTTAATTTTCTTCAGAACCATCTAATGAGTGCCTACTATATGCCTGGTATTTGTACTAAATTCAGAGATTCCATTCAACAAGGGAGATTTAGCCATTTTTCCCACAAAATAAACCAGGTAAATAATTAAATAAGGAATTGTATATATTAAGTGTTTATCATGACTGCAAAGTAGGTGCTCATTAAATGGTAGTTGTAGTATTTTCCTTTCTGTTATTATTAAAGCTTAGGAGTCTTTTTCATAAATGGTAGTTGTACTATTATCCTTTCTGTTGTTATTAAAGCTTAGGAGTCTATTTCATAAAGTTTAGGTTATTGTCATTACTACGTTAAACAATTGTAGATTAATTGCTATAGTTTAGTGATAAAGGAAGAACCATTAGAATCATCTCCTCCATGAAGTAATGATTCGTTAAGTACCATGTATGAGTCACTCATAAGGTACTCCAGAGTTGCAAATGAAGGGAGAAGATAAATTTTCTCTAGTTACTCCAATTGATAAAATTAAACACCCTTGTGTTTTTATATCCACAGGTAGAATCACAGAAATAGGGTTTGTGAGTATAAGAATTGTTAGTCAAGGAAAAGTTGAGTTTCGAATGCTGGAGGACACCAGATGAATGACAGACTTTCAATTTTGTTATTTTAGTAATAGTTTTAAACTGCAAATATTTGGCGTCAGGTTAAGTTGGAGATTTTCTCTCTCAACAAAAGTATTGCCTTCAGTTTTCTCTCTTCCTTACTTGTTTCTTGCAATCCCACATATAAATGGGTAATTGACTATGAGGTCACTATTCCCCGTGCAACACCGAACTCATAAATAATGATTCAGGCATTAATAAGAAGCCATATGATTTAAAGAATCACCACAAATTTTATGTCTATCCAATGAGCTGATAAATCCAGAAGGAAATTCTAGATGGATACAATCCATTATAAAATTAAAGATAGGGTATAAAGAAAGTGTACCCTCATTTTGGTTACTTACAGATTACTTATCTAGTTCAAAAGGTCTTTATGTTTCCTTGTCTATCTTCTATCACAATTTCACTGACTTATGTTTTCACTACTGGGTGGACAAAGAGTAAAGAAAAGTCACATTCAAATCAGTCAACTCAGTATGAGGGGCCTGTCTCTGCTCTACTAGTTACCCATCTTATTTTTTTCTATTATTTTTTAAGAGAAATGAAAGTTGGCTATATTGAACTCCCTGATTAGTCAGGAATCTGCAATTAGTGTCAACTACATACTTCCCTGTGTGTTTAAAGGTGACAAGAAATAATTGGTGGCATGTTTCTTATGAGCTTGTCGGCTATACCTAAGGTCACTTGATGAGGTTTCCTGTGCCCCATTATCATTGAAACAATATAGAGCTGCTATAGAGCTTACACTTGGCATTTCTACAACACAATATTTTCTTAGAGCTTTTATTAACTACTATCATCTCTTTTTATGCACAGATGGAAAAACAAAAACAACCCCAATATGGTAGCTTGCTACATCTATTCAGTAAGTGTAGGAATTGAAGTAAGTATCAAATCTGTTTGCTCACCCCATTTATCATGGATGTTAAACATGAGAAATAGTTTTACGAAAGCAAGGCTCTCATGAATGTCTGTTGTTGCTAACTCTCAGATAAATTTTAGAAACTTGAATCAACCTTAAGCAATTTAGTTTACTACATATAATTAGTAAATGCCTTATGATAAAATACAGACATTTAGGTGTACAGATGAAATGTACTTGTTATTAAGCCTAAAACAGGACTTGAAATCTTTAAGTTCCATTTTACCTCTACAACTCTCTGACGATGAACAGTCTGATCCTGTCCTGTGCTGCCTCCGATCATTCACATTGAAATGCCCCTTCCTGCCTCCTGTCTTTTTGACTTGTGACAAAATCCAGGAATATGCTTTTTTCTAGTTAATCATTCTGATTTCTAAACTGACATGTTGTTGTATTTTTGTTTATAGATTTTGCTTTACAGGTCAGTACTGCAAAGACTATTGATAGCTTTCTGGCTTTTGGCTTTTAGTGAAAGTTTCTCACCTTCAGATGGTATCTAAAGATGGTATAAATATTAAAACTTCTCATTCATATCAGAAAACTAAAATTCTTTTAAATCCCACTGATTTATAATTCTAAAAGGGAAAATATTTTCATTAAATTATAAATTTTACTAACCTTTTAAAATTCTTTAATTTTTTAATCGAAGGTATATATATTTATCATGTACAGCATTGTTTTGGAGTATATGTAAACCATGGGATGACAAAATCTAAATAACATACTAATTTCCTCACAGTTATAATTTCTGTGATGAGAGTACCTTATATCCACTCTCTTAGTATTTTTCAACAATACAATATATTGTTATTAATTATGGTCACCAAGTTATACAGTAGATGTCTTGAACTTCATCCTTCTATCTCACTGAAATTTTGTATTCCTTTGTCAACATTTCTATAACCCATACATCACCAACACCCATGCTACACAAACAGCCTGGCCCCTGGTCACCACCATTCTCTTATCTACTTCTATGAGATCAACATTTTTAGATTCCATATGTGCGTGAGATCACGTGGTGTTTGTCATTCTGTGCTTGATTTATTTCATTCAACATAATCAGAAAGGTTACTGAGCTTTGGAAGAAAATAAATAGAATGTAAGCTCTAGGTCGAATTAAACTCATACTCTACTCATCCACCATTCTTGCTGTCAACACAGAACCCCACTACTTTCCTTAGCGGAACAAAGTCATCATACCCCAGTCATCTCAAAAGTTTTTGACTGGTCTGAGAATATCAGCAGTTCATAGTTTATTCATTTATTGTGGATAAGAAATTTCATTATGGAAAATTCAAAGTGATGTAATCCAAGATCTTGTTTATCAGGTGGGCTTCCTACTGTTATTTTCATGTGTAACTTTTAGACTATCAGAATTTGTGGCTTTATTATACTTTTAAAATAAAAGACTGTTATTGATCACTATATATATTTTATATATATATATAATATTATATATACACCCAGAGGAATACTATTGAGACTTAAGAAAATAAATGTTATCTTTTGTGACAACATGGTTGAACCTGGAGGACAGCCTATTCTAAGTGGAAAAACTCAGGCACAGGATGGCGAATACAGCATGATCTCACTTATTTGTGGAGTATAAAAAAGTTGAAGTCATAGAAACACAGAGTAAAATCATACTAATCGGAAGCTGGGGGGTTGGATTGGGGAGATGTTGGCTAAAGCATACAAAAACTCTATTGTGTAACATGTGACTATAGCTAATACCAACCATGTTGTATATCTGAAAATTTCTAAGAGAATAGATTTTAAATGTTCTCACCTCAAAAATACCATAAGTAGGTGAGATCATGTATTAAAAAGCTTGATTTGGCTGTTCCACAATGTGTGTGTGTATCAAAATATTATGTCGTATCCCATAAATATATATACAATTTTAATTGTTAATTTAAAAAAATTGAAATTAGTGGTAATACATCATATTAGTAGGTTCTACCTTCTTTATACCTGTTCACTACTGATGATAGAAAACAAATCAATTTCCTTTTCCTTAAGAGCCTAGATTATTTTTTAATTCTTTTTATTGTGAAAAAATCCTAAGTAAAAATAATGAATTTAATAATAAATTTAGTTTTTAAATAAACTAGTGAATAGTTTATTTTTTTAAAGTGATAATGAAATAGAAATCTAAATACTTTTAGCCCAGGTTTAAAAGCGATTACGCTGATAACATCTGCTCTCCAGAAATAACCATTCTGCTGAGGCTGATGTCAATTGCTCCCTTTCCTTTTCACTATAGTTCTACCTCGAATGAATATTTCTCTACACAGTAGAACTGCTATCAGTTGACCACCCAAGGGACTGTAACAAACTGGTCAACATACACAGGTTGTCAACATAAGGAACTAGGCCTCCTGTTATGTACATGTGGTTTATGTCTGGTCTATGAAAATTAGGTGAATTTAAAGAGGTGGTCTCTGTAGGGAGGTGGTCCACTATGGAGGTTATGCTGTCTGATTTATGACCCAATTTTTTAATACTTTGTTTAAATGAAATCATACTGAATATATGTTTCTGGGTTGTGTTCTTTGACCTCAGCGTTATGTGTTTGATAGTCATCCATGTGCTGGGCTTGTAACAGTTTTAGTTTGGAGTTACAGGAAATAGTGGCTGCGAAGGTGGACAATTACCCACAGTATTTTCACCTGAGGAGGCGCTAAAGCAGTGCCATCCGGTGGAATCTGTGCAGTGGTGGAAGTGTTCTTTACTTCTGTACCTGCACTACCTAACAGAATAGTGAGTGATAGCTACTACCCACATGTGACTGTTGAGTATTTGAACTAATTCAATTTAAAAGTAAATTTATCCACAGGCAGCTAGTGGGCCATGGCATTGTTCAGCAGAGCTCTAGAGATAGACTGCAAATGGCTCTGTGGGATTGGGCAGAGGGAGAGGCTGACTCAGCCAGTCCTACAGGAATATCTAGGGATAGGATGGCCCTTCAAAGCTGTTCCCAGTTGACGCAAAGCAACTGAGATTCAGAATCACAATATAAGCCAGTCATTGGTGCTACCTTGTAGAGGAAGGAGCAACCTGGTTAGAGTCAGTTCCTTGCCTCTGGGGGCAATTTTCTGAAAGCACAACTGTAAGTGGAATTACAGGGAATTAGATATGTGCATAATTGGCTTCACTAGATAATGCCAGGCTGCTTTCCATAATGATTTTATAGTTTACAAATTACAGGCTTTCCTTCAGCATCTCAGTTGTGTTAATTGAAAAGTTCATTTAGAATTTCTAATCTCCCATGCACAAGCAAGGCATGAAACGGATTATCTCTCTGAGCCTGTAGAAAGGACCAACCCTGACAGCACCTTAATTTTACATTTCTCACCTCCAGAACATTATGCATTTATGTTGTCTTAAGACACCAAGTTCATGGTAATTTGATCTGGCATTCCCTAGGAAACTAGGAAATGTGGGTGGGGAGGAGCTGAGCTGTTGGCTTTCTGGCATTTCAGGGTCACACTTGAATATGACAGAATGGCCTTCTATGACTTTATTTTTTAAAAAAAGTCCTGAGTAGCAAAGCACAGAGAGGTTGCAATAGGTGCTTGATCCAGGACCTACACATGTGGAGCTAATCACCAGGGATGTACTGAAGTCAGGGGGTCTGAGGGATGCAGCCCTGTTACCCGCAGCAACTAATATACTCCTCCAAGCAGTGATTTAGAGAACTTTTTGTTTTGTTTTGTTTTTAGATGGTCTGACTCTGTCATCCTGGATACAATGCCAGGGTGTCATAGCTCACAGCAACCTCAAGTTCCTGGGCTCAAGCGATCCTCCTGCCTCAGCCTCCCTGTAGCTAGGACTACAGGTGCCCATCACAATGCCCAGCTAATTTTTCTATTTTTAATAGAAACCATGTCTCACTGTTAGTCAGCTGGTCTGGAACTCCTGAGCTAAAATGATCCACCTGCTTTTATCTACCATCTTCAACGTGGTATCAAGATGACTGTCGCTATGCACAGCAAATAGGAAGAAGGGGAAAGGAAATGGGGGATTGTACATAGGTTGACACTTGAAGAAGTGTCCACCCTTTCCTTTTTGGGGGGGAGAAGGAGAGTTTTGGGCCACACATTAAATACATAAACACCACGGAGAGCTGATTAGCATTAAAAAAGCTCTGTGCATATGTTTCATGATATCTAATATCACAGAGAAGCAAAAACGGTCCTCACAAAATCAACATCAACCCCATTGGCTGCAAGTTGGACACCCCTGGTACAGGCACGAGGACTTCTGTTCACATTCCATTGGCTAGAACTCAGTATGGTTTGTTTTATTTTATCTTATTTCATTTCATTTTGGGATATTACAGGGGCACAAACATTTTTACATAAATTTCTTTTTCTGTAACTATAGATTGAGTATCTCGTGTCCAAAATGCTTGTCACCAGAAGTGTTTCCAGTTTAGAGTTAGTTCAGAGCTTGTAATATCCGCACTATACTTAGTGGTTCAGCATTCTTAATCTGAAAATCTGAAGTTTAAAAAGATCCAATGGAAAAATAAAATAAAATAAAATAAAAAGATCTAATGAGCATTTCCTTTGAGCATAGTGTCAGTGTTCAAAGAGTTTTAGATTTTGGAGGATTTGGGATTTCAAATTTTTAGATTAGGCATACCCAACCTGTACCTGCAAAGAAATTCACTTGTTCCTGCTAAGAAATACAGTTGTTCTGGTTATCTGTCTATGTAACTATCAATACCAATCTCAATTGCTGAAAAAAAATCAATAATTTATTTTGCTCATGTATTTGCATCTGCAATTTGGGCAGGGCCGAGTAGAGACGGCTTATTTTTGTTCCATGCTGCACTAGCTGAAATGGCCTAAGACCTGGGCAATCTACTGCCCACTTGGTTTACAAACACAGCTTGAAAGTTGATAACAGCTGTCATCTGGAAAATCAGCTGGAAAATCAGCTGAAGGCCTTCATTCATTTCCATGTGAGTCTTTCCATAGACTCATTGCATTTTTTGCAAGTGCAAAACGCATTCACTGTCCCCGAAAACTTGACAAAATTCTCATCTCATCACAGCATTATGCTTGAGGTTCTGAATGCCTCTCAACAGGTTCAAGTAGAGGTGGGGCTCTGGGTATGCAGTTTCTCAAGTATAGTTCCTTTTAATCTGAATACATAGCAATTAAAGAAATATGTTTTCTGCTCCTCTTCTACATGCTAATTAATATACAATGATGAGATAGAAATAGGGTAATTGCAATAGACATTTCTGTTCAAAAAGGGAAGGGACAGTAAACATATATCACTGGTCCATAAATATCTAGCCAGGGACATATTTTCAGTTCTCCTGCTGACTAGGGATGATTCTCTTTGATTCAGCTTTGTTCTGTAGGCTTTTGGCCTTGGCCATAAACCATTCATCTCGTTTTTAAGAAATGGTTCATGATTACAAATGAGTAGACTTTCAGCCTGTTTATTACCCCCAGAAGTTTGGAAAGTCATAGACTTCTTTTCATTTTGTACTGGCTTTTCAGTATAAAATTTGATCTATTTATTTCATTTATATTCTGTTAGATAAAATCAACACCCATATTTCTTTGTGAGATGGACATTCTCCATCTTTGATTAAAAGGTATAGGTCTATGGAACAATGCCCTTCAGATTCTTAGAAATTCTACTAGATATACCTTAAATATTCATGAACCTCTCAGAAACCTTCCTTTGGACTCAGATATTTTATACAAGCTATCAACCATACCAGTAAAGCACCTTGAATTTGGTAAGTATGCTGAAACTTGGCTTATTTTTTCCCCATAACTTTATTTAGATTGTGTCCCTTCCATCACCCGCCCCCCCAAGCTATTCTTGCTATTTGGAGAGACGGAGGATGAGAAAATACTATTTTTGAACCCAAGAATACTTGGCTCTTTTGTATTTCTTCTGAATTCTGATGGAAACGATTGGTTTGGTTCTGTAGCTCGTATCTCCCAGCAATGGTATCTTATTCTACATGACTGTGAGAAAACAGGTGGCACTTTGAGCGTCAAAGTCATGCACATTCAAGTGAAGGAAATATAGACAAACTTTTCAATGGAAGGACTGTCAAATAATTTAAACCCATCTTTAAACTCCCCATGGTTGTTCAGCTATGTATCCTCCCAAAAAGAAGGAACAGATTTGATGAAAAGCTATTAACTCTTCCATAATGCAGAGCTTTTAAAACCTCTTTATCCTTTTAAATAGTAACCACATATTTTTACCAAAGCCCTATAATGTGTTCAAAACATATTGTCTTAATCCATTCAGACTGCCATAATGGAATACTTATCAGCACAGAAACTTACTGCTCACAGTTTGGGAGGCGAGGAAGTCCAAGATCAAGGTGCTAGCAGGTGTAATGTCTGAGGAGGGCCTGTTCCCACAGACAGCGCTGTTTTTCCATGTCATCACATGGCAGAAAGGTTGGACAAGCCCCCTCAGGCCTCTTTTATAAGGGCACTAATCCTATCATTAAGGGTTCTGCCCTCATAACCTAACGACTTCCCCAAAACCCCACCCTTAGTCCAATTGCATTAGAGATTAGGTATTAAAATATGAATTTGGGAGATGGGGCACAAACATTTAGACCATATTATTTAGAGTTTATGTTTTCATCTCTGTAAATTTAGTAATAAGTATATAGTCAATAAATTTAAATTTAAAAGAAATTCAAGGATTTTTTTTTTCATAGCACTTCCTAACAAAGGTACTTTTATGCTGGTATGCCTCTAAGTGCCTGGGAGTTTACTGAGGTTTATAACATTTGGAGACATCTGATATTAGAAAGTTCTTCTTCTATTGTACTAAAATCTTTTCTATTGAAAATTTTATGCACAAGTACTAGTATTATTTTCTTGACCACACAAGAGAAATCCAATTTATCTTTTAATATCCTTCTATGCAGAACCCCATTATGTATATGAAGTTAGCTTTCAGGTTAACTCTTTAGTCTAAGCACTGCCAGTTCATTTAAAAATGTGATGTATCAAATGGAATATAAATGACTAAAAACTGATGTTGCATTTTTCTTTTTTAAGTGTAACTTATGTAAAAAGGGCGAGACTATTGGTTTATATATCAAAATGGCAATGTTTTATATTTAAGAAGCTTTCATATGCATATCTTCTGGGATCCTGATAAGAACCTTGTCATTATGTAAAGCATATGCCATAATCTAAATGTGGGCATTCCCCCATTATGATAATAATATATATTATTAAAGATATTCTAAATATTCTTGCTATAATTATCAGAAACTTAGAATTATGTATATATACATTACTATTTCAAAATTAGGAATCCAAAGTTTGAAGAGATACATTCCTTGCTTAATAAAATGATGGTAAGGTGAGACCTAAAACCAGAATATATTTCTGATCCTATGTGTAATTATGATTTTTCTATGCTACCATGCTATTACATACCTCATGTATATAAAAGTCCACGTTCAGAATTCTGAATGTCTTATGTTATGTATTATGTATTAAATATTACATATTATGATTATATATAGATTATTTAAGCATATGCACTCTATTCAAATTCAAAGAGCCATTTAAAGATGTTACAAACCACTTAGAGTGCCCAAACACTTTAAATTGCTGTTTTAGTAATTTAGATATCAGAATGAGTATCTTTGACTTATTATAGCTAAAAGGACCTGCTGAAGGTTCTTTAAATATTTTGCTGTAATGAGAGTGAAATACTATAATATATGGTAATTTCTAGTTTTGTTTCAAACCAGATTAATACATTTTTAGTATTCAATAATGACTCTAAATTACTAGTTGCCCAATATTTTTATTCTCAATTAACAGCAGTGTATTAGTTATTTGAAAAAAACAGTAATCTCCTAGTGACTGTTACATCTACCTTCTGAAATTATTAATATCCATATGTTATGCTATAAAACTGAATATAAAATATTTAAATGACTTGATATGATTTCATATTATAAGGGTACAGATCTTTTGGTTACATCAATGCTTTTGTACAGTTTGAGTCAAAGTTCTAAGTGTGCCCATCACAGTTGGTGCGCACTGTACCTATTAGGTGTGAATTTTCCCCTTCACTTCTGCCCTGTCCCATCTGCTTGGTGTCTGTTGAGTTTTACTACCAAATGTGCACATGGGCATTGATCAATTAGTTCTGATTCAATAGTTGAGTTCATGTGGTGTTTGTTTTTCTCCTACATCATTCCTCCCTCTTCCTCCTCTCCCCTCCCCTTCGCTAGACTTTACTTGTGCTTTTCTTTAGTGTGGGCTTGTAGTTGTTTATGTATTGGTTTCATATTAGTATTGAGTACATTGGATACTTTTCCCCCCATTCTTGTGATACTTTACTAAGAAAAATATGTTTCAACTCCTTCAGATAAACATAAATGATGTAAAGTCTCCATCTTTTCTTATGGTCGAATAGTACTCCATGGGGTACATGTAGAATTTGTTAATCCAGTCATAGACTGACGTGCCCACTTTTATATTTCGTTGTTTGATGTTATTACTTGCTGATTTGCTTGATTTCTTTATAGATTCACGTTATCAGCCCTTTTAAAAATGTATACGTACAAATATTTTTTTTGTTTCCATTTGTTAATTTTTGTTGTTGCTTTGATTTCATTTAGGGTCTTCTTCATAAATTCTTGCCTAGGCCAATGTCTGTAAAAGTTTGTCCTGATCAGGTATGGTGGCTCACACCTATAACTCCAGCATTTGGGAGGCCAAGGCTGGTGGATTGCCTGAGCTCACAGGATCAAGACCAGCCTGAGCCAGAGCGAGATCCTGTCTCTAAAAAATAGGCAGGCATTGTGGTGGGTGCCTGTAGTCCCAGCTACTTAGGAGACTGAGGCAAGGAATGATCACTTGAACCCAAGAGATTGAGGTTGCTGTGAGCTAAGACAGCATGGCACTCTACCAAGGGTGACCAAGTAAGACTCTGTCTAAAAAAATAAATAAAAAAGTCCAACATTTTCTTCTAGGATTCTTGTGGTTTCATTCTTTAGTCAGCTAATGATCATAAATTAATTTTTGTGAGTAGTGAGAGGTTCAGATCCTATTTTAGTCTCCTACATATATGTGACAATTCAATTTTCCCAGCATCATTTATTGAATGGGGATTCTTTTCCCCACTGTATGTTATGGTCTGCTTATCAAAGATCAGATGGCAATGTGGGGATAGTTTTACATCTGAATTTTCTGTTCTAATCCATTGAGACCACATGGATTCTCTGTTCTTGTGCTAGCTGTGTTGTTGTTTTGTTACTATTTGCCTTGTACTATAGCTTGAAGTCTCGTAAACTGATGCCTCCAACTTATTCTATTTGCCTAAAATTACTTTGACTATTCAGGCTCTTTTCTGGCTCTATATGAAGTAGAGAATTCATTTTCCAAATCTGCAGAAAGTGACATTGGTATTTTGCATTGAATCTGCAGATCAATGGGTAGTTCAGACATTTTAACAATGTTGATTCGGCCAAACCACGAGCATGATAAGGTTTTCCATTTTTTAATGACCTCTGTGATTTCCTTTCACAGTAAGTTGTACTTCTCCCTGTAGAGATTATTACATCCTTGGTTAAATGTAATTCCAGGAATTTTATTTTCTTTGTTGCTTTTATGGAAGGTATTGAGTCTTCGATTTGATTCTCAGCAGGACCATTGTTGGCATATAGGCATTCTATTGACTTGTGTACATTGATTTTGTAGCCTGAGACACTAATGAATGTATTTATCAATTCCAAGAGTCTCTTAGCGGAATTGTTGGAGTTTTCTAGATATAAGATGATATTGTCAGCAAAGAGTGATAGTTTGACTTCTTCTGTCCCCATTTGGATACACTTTATTTCTTTCTCTGGTCTAATTGCTCTAGTTAAGACTTGCAGCACTGTGTTGAGTAGAAGTGGTGATAGTGGGCAACCTTGTCTAGTTTCAGATTTAAGAGGGAATGCTTTTAATTTTTCCCTGTTCGATATGATGTTGGCTATGGGTTTGTCTTATAGCTTTTATAATTTTGAGGGATATTTTATCTATGCCTATTTTGTTAAGAAGGAGGGAGGGGTGAGGGAAAGAAAACAAAAGATAAAAGAAAATAGAAACTAATTCTCACATAAATTGCATTCAATTTTGACCAAAGTACATTACTTAAATATTAATTTTTAATTCAACTTATTAATAGGTTGTTTAGGATATTGCATCTTCATTTATAAGTGAAATATGTTTGTAATTTCCCTGTATAACAATATATTTTCTCCAATTTTAATATCAGGTGAATCCAGATTAAATAGAATGATTTTGAAATATTTCTTCTTTTTCTATTGTCCACAAGATTTGGCATGATCTGTTTTTTGAAATTATCTTTTATTTTTATTTATAAATATCAGTTGTCTATTTTTTGAGACTTTGGAAAAAAAATAAGAAGTTAACTGATGACTCCATACTGAGCCTCAGAGTCAAAGCATTCTATAATAGACATACTCTTATTTGACAGTGTGAATGTTACTTTCTTGGCATTATTATTATTATTGCTTAATATGTTGAAGCAGTAATCATCTGATTTCTTTTCTGAAGGTATTTATCTTTGTTCATTCTTTACAAGGTTTTTGTTTATAGTCCCTAGTAGGCAGAATTAGGAAATAATACTGATTTTTCTACGAGTTTTGAGGAGAGGAACCTCTTCCCCACCCATTCTGTGAGACTGGTATTACCTTGTAAGGCAATAAAATCACAAGGGAAGATAACCATGTACAACCTTCAACCCGTTATCCACTTTTTCAGCTTCTGATTACCATCTAGAACACCTGCATGTGTGAATGAGCTCACTTTTCCTGTACCTTTCTTTACCAACATAAAAAATCCTGAGGCAGGGATAAACCACCTTCCAGGTCACAGCTACTTTCTACCTGAACCAAGCCTGGAATTAGACTTGTCCTGACCCATGGGGACATTCGGGAACCCAGAGGATGTTCCACCCTCAGCTGTGCCTCTTGTCATTATTCTAAATTGGAATGATTAAGGAGCCAATGGATCTAAGTTGTGTAATTAAAACAATTTTCCAATAAAGAAGTTGAAATTGAGGAAAACTCTATGGCTGTGTTATCTGTAGAACTGACTTTCATAGAACACTTTGTGCCTGATACTTATGAACAAAGGCACCTTGCCCTGCAGTGTGTTCACAAGTGTTTCCATAGAAGCATAAAATTGACAACTGTTCTCAATCAGTTATTCCTTCTTGTTTCCTCAGTCAAGTATTAAATCCTCTGAAATCATGAATCTCCTCTGGGAACAAATCTTCTGGTTTTGATAGTTCCCACTTTGGGAAAGTTTATTGATACTGGACCCATTTTCCTTCCCTTCCTTACCTTTATCCCACTTATCCTTCCCCCCTGTTTGGATCAGGCCCTGTCATTCTCCCAGGTGCTAATGCTTTTCAGAGAAGTTACATTCATCCCAGTCAAGACTGAGGCTCTGCACAGGCTCCACCTTACATGGGCTGTCCTCTTTGCCAAGATAAAATTCTCAAAGTGAGATGCAGGGTCCAGGTGTGATATCACCACAGCATGAGATGCAGTGTCCAGGTGTGATATCACCACAGCATGAGGTGCGGTGTCCAGGTGTGATATCACCACAGCATGAGGTGCGGTGTCCAGGTGTGATATCACCACAGCATGAGGTGTGGTGTCCAGGTGTGATATCACCACAGCATGAGATACAGTATCCAGGTGTGATATCACCACAGCGTGAGATGCATTGTCCATGTGTGATATCACTACAGCATGAGGTG
>CAUYRH010181440.1:0-11946 GCA_963574655.1 Perodicticus potto | reverse complement strand
CAGGCTGCAGCTGCTGGAGATGTTATCAAGGCTGCCTATAACCAGATAAAAACAATTGCTCAAGGAAGCCTTTCCAATGCAGATGTCCAAGCTGCCAGAAACAAGCTGAAGGCTGGATACCTAATGTCAGTGGAGTCTTCTTCTGACGGTTTCCTGGATGAAGTTGGATCCCAGGCACTAGTTTTTGGTTCTTACGTGCCACCATCCACAGTCCTTCAGGAGGTTGATTCAGTGGCTTATGATGATGATGTCATAAATGCTGCAAAGAAGTTTGTTTCTGGCCAGAAGTCAATGGCAGCAAGTGGAAATTTGGGACATACACCTTTTGTTGATGAGTTGTAATACTGAAGCGCATACTACAGGAGAGAACTGAAAGTCTACTGTATTTACCTTTTATTTTCAATAAGGTAAAATACCTTAAAGTATAAATTCTTTCCAGCTGGCCTAAAGTCAATAAAGCGTTCTACTTAAAAAAAAAAAAAAAAAAAAAAGGTAAAGAAAGTAAAAATAAATTTGTAAAATTTACAAATATGTGGAAACTAAAAAACATATTGTTAAATAACAAATGGATCAAAGAAAAATATCACTGGGAAATGAGAAAATACTTCATGATGAACAAAACAAAAATACACATACCAAAACATATGAATTGCAGTGAAAACAGCGCTTACAGGAAAATTTATCATTATAAATATTAACACCTACGTTAAAAATGAAGAAAGATAACAAAACAATCAACTGAATTTCTACCTTAAGACATTGGAAAAGGAAAAGCAACCTAAACCCAGAGCAAAGAGAATGAGGAAATAATAATTATCACAACAAAAATTAATGAAATAGAGAATAGAAAAACAATGAAAAAAATCAATGAAATCAAATTTGGTTCTTTGAAGCAATCAACAAAATTAACAAACCATTGACTATACTGACCTAAGGTAAAAGATGAGTCTCAAATCCTGAAAATCAGGAAGAAAAAAGGAAACATTACTACCTACAACCAAAATGAAAAGAATTGGGCAGACAAGGTGGCTCATGCCTGTAATCCTAGCACTCTGGGAGGCAAGGAGGGAAGATTGCTTGAGCTTAGGAGTTTGAGACAAGCCTGAGCAAGAGCAAGACCAATCTATTCTAAAAATAGAAAAAACTGAGGCAGGAGGATGGCTCGAGTCCAGGAGTTTGAGGTTGCTGTGAGCTACAATGACTCCATGGCACTCTACCCAGGGTGACACAGTGAGACTCTAAAAAAAAAAAAAGAAAAAAAAAAGAATTATATGGGGCTACAATAAACAACAGTATGTCAATGAATTAGATAACTTACTTGAAATAGGTAAATTCTTGTAAATAAACAAATTACAAAAACTGACTAAAAAGAAATAGAAAATTTGAACACATCTATAATAAATAAAGAAACCAACTATCAATTAAAAATAAACTTTTTGGCGGTGTCTGTGGCTCAAAGGAGTAGGGCACTGGCCCTATATGCCAGAGGTGGTGGGTTCAAACCCAGCCCCGGCCAAAAACTGCAAAAAATTAAAAAATAAAAATAAACTTTTCACAAAGAAAAGCCGTATCCCAGGTGGCTTTACTGGTGAATTCCACCAAACTTTTAAAGGGAAATTAACACCAAACTTCACCAACTCATCCAAGACAAGGGGATACTTTCCAAATTACTCTGTGCTGCCAATATTACCCAGATACCAAAACCAGGCCAAGTCATGACAAGAATACTACAGACTAACACTCCTCATAATTTTAGATGCAAAAAACTCAGCAAAAGCCTAGAAATTAGAATTCAACAACATATAAGAGGGATTAAACACCATGACCAACTCAGATTTATCCCAGGAATGTAAGAACGGTTCAACATAGGAAAAGCAATCAATGTGATACACCATATTAATAAAATAAAGGATGAAAAAAACCCATAAGTGTCTCAAAAGATACAGAAAATACATTTGAGAAAACCCAATACAATTTCAAGATAAGATGACTCAGCAAACTGAAAATAGAAGGGAATTTACTCAACTGAATAAAAGATATCTAGAAAAAACATATAGCTAATTCATACTTAATGGCAAAAAACTGAAAGCACTCCCCCTAAGATCAGGAACAAGACAAGGATATCTAATCTTGCCACTTATATTCAACATTGTATTGGAAGTTTTAGACAGGACAATTAGGCAGAAAAAAGAAATAAAAGTAATCCAGACTGAGAAAAAGAAGTAACGCTGTCTCTATTTACATATAATATGAAGTTGTATGTAGAAAATCCTAAGGCATACACAATTGTAAAAAAACTACTAAAATAGGGTGATGCCTGTGGCTTAAGGAGTAGGGTGCTGGCCCCATATACTGGGGTGGGTGGGTTCAAGCCCGGCCCCAGCCAAAAAAAAAAAACTACTAAAATAAAAAAGGTCAGCTAGGTTGCAGAATACATGATCAATGTAAAAAAAATCAGTTATAGGAGAAGCTTAAAAATCAATTATACTTATATACACTATCAATGAACAATTGGGAAATGAAATGAAGATAATTTCATTTATAAGAGCATCAGAAATAATAAAATACTTAGAAATATCTTTAACCAAAGTATAAGACTTTACACTTTAACATACAAAGCATTATTAAACAAAATTAAAGATGTAAGTACATGGAGAGACATCTTAAGTTCACTGATTAGAAGACTTAACATTGTTAAGATGGCAATACTCCCAAAATTGATCTACAAATTCAAAATAAATTCTACCAAAGTTCTATGTAGATATTTTTCAGAGATTGACAAATATTAATCATAATATTTATATGGAACTATAAGGAATCCAGACTAGCCAAAATAATTTTGAAAAAAACTTTTAGAACTCACGCATTCTGATTTAAAAATCAACTAGAAAGCTACAGTAATCAAGAAAGTGTGGTAATAGGATAAGAATAGGCATATTCTTGGAGTGGAATTGAAAGTCAAGAAACTCTTACATTGCAAGAAAGTGATTTTCAACAAAGGTGCCAGGATAGTTCAGTGGGGAAAAGAATAGTCATTCCAACAAATGATGCTGGTAAAACTGGATATTCACATGCAGAAAAAATGAAATTTGGCCCTGTTTACACCATGGACAATATTAATTCAAAATGAATAAGAGATCTAAAGTAAGCTAAAGTTATAAAACTCTTACAATATAATATAGGGGTAATCTGAATGACCTTGATTTGGCAAGGAAATCTTAGATATGACACCAAAAGCATGAGCATCAGAACAAAAAGTAGATAACTTGGACATCATAAAAGTTAAAAACATTTATGTACAAAGGACAAGAAAGTAAAAAGATAACTCATAAAATGGAAGAACATATTTGCAAATTAAGTATCTGATAAAGGAGTAGTATCCAGAATATACAATGAACTATTACAACTCAACAATAAAAAGAAAAATAACCTAATTTAAAAATGGGCAAAGATTAGAATAGATATTTTTTTCTAGAAAAGATATACAAACGGTCAGTAAGTACATGTAAAGATGATCATCATTAGTCATTAGGGAATTGCAAATTGAAATCACAAAGACATACCAGTTCATGCCCGCTAGGGTGACTATAATCAAAAAAGACAAGGAATAACCAGTGTTGGTAAAGATGCAGAGAAACCAGAATCTTCAGACACCTCTAGCAGGGATATAAAATGGTGCAACTGCTTTGGAAAATAGTTTAGCAGTTCCTTAAAAAGTTAAACTTTATAACCTAGCAACTCAACTCCTATGTATATATGCAAAAGAATTGAAAACATATGCCCACACAAAAACTTATACATGAATCTTCTTGGCAGCATTATTCATAATAGCTAAAAGGTGGAAACAAATCAAATTTCTATGATCTGATGAAAGGATAAAATGTGGTATAGCCATTCAATGAAAGATTATCTTAATTTCATTTCCCAATTGTTCATTGCTAGTGTATATAAGTATAATTGATTTTTTTTTTTAGCCTTTCCTATAACGGAGTTTTGGACATTGATCTTGTATTCTGCAACCTAGCTAAACTCATTTACTTTAATAGATTTTTTTAAATTGAGGATGCCTTAGGATTTTCTATGAACAAGATCATGTTATATGTAAACAAAAACAGCTTTCCTTCTTTTTCTCATTCTGGATTGCTTTCATTTCTTCTTCCTGCCTAATTGTCCTATCTACAAAAAGAATGAAATTCTGCTGGATGCCACAGCATGGATCTACCTTGAAAGCATTATGCTGAGTGAAGGAAGCAAGACACAAAAGGCAACATACTGCATAATTTCATTATATGAAATATCCAAAAAAAAAAACAAAACAAAACAAATCCATACAGACAGAAGGTAGATTGGTGGTTGCCAGAGGCTGCAGGGAGAGAGGAATGGTGACTGCTTCTGGGTAGAGGATGTTTTATGGGGGAGAGTGGTAATGAAAATATTCTGAAAGTAGATTGTGGTGGTGGTTGTACAACTCTGTAAATATACCAAAACTTACTGAATTGCATGTTCTTTTGTTGTTGTTGTTGTTGCAGTTGTCCTTGCTGTTTTTAGCTGGCTGGGGCTGGGTTTGAGCCCACCACCCTCAGTGTATGGGACTGATGCCCTACTCCCTGAGCCAGAGGTGCCTGAATTGCATATTCTTAAATGGCAATTTTATCATATGTAAATTACACCTCAATAAAACATTTTTTAAAAAAGATTGATACCTATAGAGAGAAAAGAGAAGAGCAGAGAGAAGAGCCTTTCACTATGAGAATGGGAGGAACTGAAGCCATAAAATGGAGAGAGAAGGGAAACTCCAAGCGATAAAATAAAAACAGAGGTTGTTCTCTTAAGAAACCGGCCAAGGGGAGAATTTCAGTAAAGAAGAATGGTCATTAGGATAAGACTTTAGAATGGGAGAGCAATTTTGAAGTTCCATGAAACACGAAGAGAATAATTTCAGTGAAGTGGTAAAGGTAGAAGGAGGGAGTGAGTGTGAGGAGGTGTAAGCAGTATGGTTACTTCATTCTTTCAAGCACTTTGTTAATGGGGAAAAAAGGAATAAAATAAAATTAGAACTCAAAGGGGTGGCACTGTCATGGAAACATTTTTGAGCATAGAGGAGAATTAAGTATGTGGGGGAAGATAAATGGAAAGTAATTGAATGAGTTATCAGAGGAGGCAGGAGAGAGTGGGATTAAGCTTTCAACCTCCTGAGCTCAATAAAAGAGGGGCTATGTCCTTTTCAAAGGGAAGAAAAACGGGTTGAAGTTAGTGGCATTAGAAAACCACCATGGGGTATCACAAGAATGGAAAAGCACACATCCAATGTACTCAGTATTCTTATCAACTTTTTTATTTTTTTATTTTTTATGGTTATTTATTTATTTTTATTGTTTGGGATTCATTGAGGCTACAAAAAATTAGGTTACACTATTTGCATTTGTTATAATTGTGTCCCACCCACAAAAGGTGTGCCATACACCATAACCTCCATCCCCCTCTCTTTTCCCCTCTCCCCACTCCCTTGTTTACCTGACCCCCACCTTTAATCGACTTGAGTTTTTCTCTTATGAGGGTATGTATTAGATCGTCTACTGGCTTCATACTAGAACTGAGTACATTGGATTCTTGCTTCTTCATTCTTGTGATACTTTACTAAGAAGAATGTGTTCCAAGTCTATCCAGGTTAATACAAAACATGTAAAGTCTCCATCTTTTTTAATGGTTGAATAATATTCCATAGTATACATATACCACAGCTTGTTAATCCATTCCTGGGTTGGTGGACATTTAGGTTGTTTCCATATTATGGAAATTGTAAATTTATGATAAAATGAGTTTTTTCTTCTGGGTAGATGCCTAGTAATGGGATCGCAGGAGCAAATGGGAGGTCTAATTTGAGTTCTTTGACTATTCTCTATACTTCCTTCCAGAAGGTTGCATTAGATTGCAGTCCCACAAGCAGTGTAAAAGTGTTTCCTTCTCTCCACATCCACACCAGCATGTGCAGCTTTGAGACTTTGTGATGTGGGCTATTTTGACTGGGTATAAGTGATATCTCAGGATGGTTTTGATTTGCATTTCTCTGATCATCAGGAATAATGAGCATTTTTTGAAACGTTTGTTAGTTATTCGTCTGTCTTCCTCAAGAAGGTTCTGTTCATATCTCTAGCTCAGTGGTAGATGGGATTGTTTGCTCTTTTTTTGTTGACTAATTTGACATAACTGTAGATTCTACTTATCAACCCTTTGTCAGATTGATGCCTTGCAAATATCTTTTCCCATTCTGAAGGTTGTCTTTTTGCTTTACTTGTTATGTCCTTAGCTGTGCAGAAGCTTTTCAACTTAATTAAGTCCCACTTGTTAATTTTTGTTGTTGTTGTGATGGCTGCTAAAGCCTTTGTCATAAAATCTTTCCCCATTCCAACATCCTCAAGAATTTTCCCCACACATTCTTCTAAGAATTTTATCATTTTGTGTCTTAGATTTAAATCTTTTATCCATCTTGAGTCAATTTTTGTAAGGGGTGAAAGATGTGGGTCAAGTTTCAGTCTTTTACGTGTGGTTACCCAGTTCTCCCAGGACCATTTGTTGAATAGGGATTCTTTTCCCCCACTGTATGCTTTTGTTTGGTTTATCAAAGATCAGATGGCAAGTAGAGACTGGTTTCATCTCTTGGTTTTCTATTCTGTTCCATATGTCTATATCTGTATTTTTGTGCCAGTACCATGCTGTTTTGATTAATGTGGACTTGTTATATAGCCTGAAGTCTGGTAGGGTGATGCCTCCAGCTTTGTTTTTATTACTAAGAATAGCCTTAGCTATACAGGGTTTTTCCTGGAAAAATGAAGCAATATTTTTTCCAGTTCTTCAAAATGTGATGTTGGTTTCTTAATAGGGATTGCATTGAATCTGTAGATTGCTTTGGGTAAAAGAGACATTATGACAATGTTGACTCTTCCTAGCCAAGAGCATGGTACATTCTTCCATTTGTTAATGTCTTCTGCAATTTCTTTTCTTAGGATTTCATAATTTTCTTTGAAAAGATCCTTCACCTCTTTTATTAGGGTTAATCCTAAGTATTTCATTTTCTTTGAAGCTACTGTAAAGGGAATTGTGTCCTTGATCTGCTTCTCAATTTGGCTATTATTGGCATATACAAAGACTACTTATTTGTGAACATTGATTTCATACCTTGAGATGTTACTGTATTTCCTGATCACTTCCAGGAGTTTTGTGGTTGAGTCTCTGGGGTTTTCTAAGTATAAGGTCATATCATTAGCAAAGAGCAAGAGTTTGATTTCCTCTGCCCCTGTAATGTACTCATTATTAATATGAAACTTAGTAGATGAACAACTATAGGCCCACATGACAGAAAAACACATTTAAATTTAAGAAGGGGGAGGTGGTAAACTCTTACCTTTTGGACACAATGCAGATGTATATGGAACACCTGGGTGAAGGGCTCAACTGCAACTTGGACTTTACCTAACAAATGCAAACAATGTAACCTAATTGTATATACCCTCATATTAATCTGAAATTTTTTAAAAAAGAAAACCACCATGAGGGCCTTGTGCAGTATTTTCCAAAGCGTTGTCCCCAGGCCTTCCTTAATCAGAATTCATAGGAGTGCATATTGGAAATGCAGATCCCTGAGTTACATTAAGATCTACCAAATCAGAGTGTTTGTCCCTGGGAAATCAGCATTTTAATCTGAAAATTTGGGGAGATAAGCATTTAATCGAAGGGTCAAAGGATTGTCAAGAAGGTTCAGTTAAGTTCAAGAATTTTATATTGCATCACCTGGAGAGCAGGTGGAACACAGATTGCTGAGTCCCAGTCCCACAGTTAGTAATTCAATAGGTCTGGGGCAGGGCCCCAGAAATTTGTCTTTCTTTCTTTCTTTCTTTCTTTTTTGAGACAGAGTCTCCCTCTGTCATCTTGTAAAGAGTGCCTTGGCATCATAGCTCATAGCAACCTCCAACACTTGGGCTTGAGCCATCCTCTTGCCTCAGCCTCCTGAGCAGCTTGGACTACAGGGATGCATTACTATACTCTGCTAGTTTTTCTCTTTTAGTAGAGATGGGGTCTCACTCTTCCTCAGACTGATCTCGAACTCCTGAGCTCAAGCAATCCACCTGCCTCAGCCTCCTAGAGTGCTAGGATTACAGGTATGAGCCACTGCGCACCCCCCTAATTTATATTTTTAACAAGTTCTTAGGTGATGTGGATGCTACTAGTTCAGGACTCACACTTGGAAAACTGCCGTTGTGGTTATTCTAATCATCTTTATGCTAGACAGTTTGTGATTGGGAGAGCAGAGAAAACCCACAGCAACTGTGCTCAGGACTGAGGACTGGCAAGGCAGATGCAATAGAAGGAAGGGAGCTCAAGAGGGAGAAGGCATGGTTGAACAGAGCTCCAGATTGGTAAATAAGCTGGTGGAGAGAAAAGAGGCTAAGGACCTGTGAACATAGGTCAAGACTAGTAGGATGAAAGAAACATGAAAAAGAAAGTAAAGAATCAAAGATGAAAGAGCAGGATGTTTTGGCCAGAAAGGAAAAATTCGAATTAGAGTTCTTGGAGGTGGCTCCTAAGTAATGACATTGTTCCATGTGAGAGCATGCCAATAGGTCATGGAAATAGCAGGCAGAAAAAGAGCATCAGAAGGGAGAAGTTCAAGACTGTGAAGCAAGAAGCAAGACTATAAAATTATTATGAAAATGGAATGAAGGCACCAGGAATGATAACAAGACAGGGGATGGAGAAGGTTAACTTTTGATTCTGATGCTGGAAAGACCGAGAAAACATACTGAAAGCTCAGAAAAGTTATAGTCTCCACAAGTTCCCTCCAGGTAGAAATTGGCAGAGCTGAAACAGAAAGTTAGTTCCTTCTTATTCCAAAGCCTATACACAGTGATGTTTACTTACAGCGTGGTAATGTGTTAATTCTGAAGGAAGTTGCACGGAATTTGTTTCTGTTTTAAATGTGCTTAGTGACTAGATAACATCTATGCACTGAGTGAATGATACCATAGTCTCATCTTCCTACAATGAAATTGCACAATCAAGTCATCTTTTTCAGATAGATTAAGTAGCACTACTCCGGTAAACAATGCTGAAGATTTTTTTCCTCTCTCCTTCCAGCTTCTTTTTATGCATAAATGCTTTTGAGTGTACTTTGTCTTTGTGCAGGAAAAAAATCAGCAGATACAATTTAGGCATATAATGAATCCAGAGGAAACACAAATGGCCAATAAACATATGAAAAGATGCTCAATCTCACCAGTAATCATAGAAATGTAAATTGAAACTACAATAAGAAAGCATCTTTCGCTCGTCAGACAAACCATAATTAAAAAATGTGACAATCACCGGTATAGGTGATGGGAGGATGGGTAAACAGATCATCTTATACTATCCAGTGGGTAAGTAAACTGAAACAGCCACTTGGGAGAGAAAGTATCTAGTAAAATGAGACACATGTCAACCCTACAACCTAACATTTTCCCTTTTAAGCACACAACCCAGAGAAACATTTGACTATGTACACAAGAGGACACATAAATATATGTTTATGACAGCATTGTGAGAAATAGCAAAAAAAAAAAAAAGGGGGGGGGCTACTTGGGAGGCTGAGGCAAGAGAATCACTTAAGCCCAAGAGCTGGAGGTTGCTGTGAGCAGTGATGCTATGGCACTCTACCGAGGGCAACGTAATGAGACTCTGCCTCAAAAAAAAAAAAAATAAGAACAACCAAAATATCTATCAATAAAAGAATGAATAAAAAGTGGAATCTTCATGAAATGGATTGCCAATGAGATTAAAAGAAAGAGACAGGGCAGTGCCTTTGGCTCAGTGGGTAGGGCGCTGGTCCCATACACTGAGAGTGGCGGGTTCAAACTCAGCCCTGGCCAAAATGCAACCAAAAACAAAGAAAGAAAGAAAGAAAGAGACTAGAGCTATATGAATCAGTAAGGATAGACCTAAAACACTTAACATCAAATTTAAAAAGTTGTAGAGTGAAATGTATAGAACAATTCCATATATGTGTTTTTTTCCAAACCCACAGAAACATTACATCTGTTTCTGAATGTACATGAGAGTATTAAAAAGGATGGATATCAAACTTATAGTGATTGTCTCTGGAGACTAGAGAAAGGGCAATAGGCTGGAAATATAGTCAAAGAGGAGTTTTACATTTACTAGTTTTTCTAAAAATAAAGGTGTATAAAACATGATTTTTTTAAAAATGAAATGCACAAAGGCTAGAAGAAATATAAAAATTATTTATACTTTTAAAATCTGGGACATGAAGATATGGGTGTTAATTTTATGTTAACCTTTTGAAGCATGTAATTTTCTAGAAGAAAATCAAGGCCTCTAGCATTATTCCAGAGATATAGTGAGACAGAAAAATAAGACTTTGTTAGAAGTGGTCAAGTGGTCAGGCCTCACACTGTACATTAATGTACTGTGACTGGTTCAGACCAGCACACACAGGTGCATGTATTCTTAAGCTAGCTTATGTATGTACTTTCTTCTGTGGACATCCCAATGGAATCTGTGGAGAGAGATACCCTCATAAACTTAGATGTTCAAGAAAATCACCATTAAAGAGTGGAATGTGAAGGAACTAGCTGCTCCAATAAAGACCAGACGAAAGAAATTCTCCCTGGAAAGAAGAAAAGCACAAAAGATAATAGATAAAATAATTAGGCTACTTCTACTTCATGCGATCCTTATTCCAACTGAGCAGCTTCTTCTAACACACACTGTTCTTGTCATCATTCTTGGAATAACTCTTGGGTCTCAGTCTGATGCTCTGTTTGTAACTATAAACAACTTTTCCTCTACAGTTAGCACAGCCACAGAATAATGACACTGCCTTAGAGACATGAATCCTGGCATAAATACCTTTTTACTATGATAAAATAAATTACTGGTTGTCTATTTCCACTGGCACAAGCATAATATACATTGGGCTTTCTATTTTTCATTACATACTGGAACTGAGAGCATCATTTGTTGAATAATATGTGTCTTAATGTGTACAACAAAAGGGATAAAATGTAATCTTGCAGATCTTTGGGCCAAGCTAGGGTGACTCATTTCCAACAGAAGAAAAGAAAGAGTCTTAACATCCCCAACATGATAGATAAAGAGACATAGTGGCAAGGTAGACAAAGAACAATGAAAGGGGAGAAGGAAAAGAAAGCTAAAGGCTTAATAGCTTTGTAAATGTAGCACCCTATGTTGACATTACAGAAGTAAAAGAAGAATCCACCACCAGCAGTTCATTTTTTGGTGGCTTATAGAATCCTATACTCAATGGAAGAATATCAATCAGGATGAGCTGGGGTATATACCACAGTTGCAAACGATCCTCAAGTCCTTTTAGCCTAAAGGTTGATTTCTTGCTTTGGGGACAATTCTAGAAGGTTCACTTGGGGCTATGCCCTGCATTGCCATCATCCTCACTTTGAGTCTCAGGCTGCTGGTGCAACTACTATTGGAGAATGTTGCCAGGTTCCATTACAGAAGGGGGAAAAGAGCCTCGAAGGCCTCCAAAACTTCCGCCAAAGGTAATTGACATCATTTCTGCTAATAATTCACTGGTCAAGGCAATTTATTTGGCTAAGCCTGATAACACAATGAGAAGGTATCCTGATTTCATGCTTATTATGATAGCCAGTTACCAGAAGAACATCTCTTCCTGTAAGGAGAAGCAAATTGAGAAGCAGGTAAATGATTTAGGTGGTAAAAATGCCCCTTCTGGGTGGTAGAAAAGAATCACACACGGCACTCTATCCAGGGTGACAGCTTGAGGCTCTGTCTCAAAAAAAAAAAAAAAAAAAAAAAAAAAACACCCAACCAAGGACCAACCATTAAAACCGGGGCCTACCACCCTCCCCCCGCCGGGACCAGGCCCCCCAAGGATGGAAATTAATTAACCCCAAC
>CAUYRH010181439.1:0-37515 GCA_963574655.1 Perodicticus potto | reverse complement strand
CAGCTCACAGCAACCTCCAATTCCTGGGCTCTAGCGAGTCTCCTGCCTCTGCCTCCCAAGTAGCTGGGACTACAGGCGCCCGCCACAACGCCCGGCCATTTTTTGGTTGCAGCCATCATTGTTGTTTGGCGGGCCCGGGCTGGATTCGAACCTGCCAGCTCAGGTGTATGTGGCTGGTGCCTTAGCCCGCTGAGCCACAGGCGCCAAGCCCTGAAAGACCGTTGAACTAAACTCCAACCTTCTTCATTGTTCATATATTTATATACTACGTACATAGAATTGTAAAATAATCATTAATTACCAGTACAAGGTAAAAAATATTTAAGAAATATAATGAACTAAGATTAGAGGTGAGGGTATTTCAAATTTAATTTCTAAAAAAAATAGAAAAAAGAAAGTCAGTAAGTTATAAAGACATAAAACACACACATGTAGCAGCCCCGTGCACAGGAAGGGTGATCTAGGGGAGCTCCTGGTTGTCATGTTCAAATTAATTAACACTCTGCAATGAAGATAAATACACAAGGTCATATTATTCATTTGGTAAAACCCTGGAACTAAATTTGAATATTATGAAGTGTATTTGTCAGATTTACACGTTGCTACAGGTCACCCGGCGTGCAGGTTTACACTGGAAACATTCCGTGTGCTCCAGGGTGTTTGCACACTGGATATTTTCCATCCCTTTTCATGCGCAAACATCAAGTTTAATGCTCCAATTTCCTAGATTAAGCCAGTTCAGATTTTATGCTGGCAAAACAAAGTCAAAATCAAATTGAAGCCACAGGTAAACATATATATTCTATTTTAAATTCAGTGAGTCAATGAACGAAAAGTAGATTACAGAAATAGACTTGGAAGCAGAATAGTCAAACAGGATATTTCAACTCACCGTATCGTGACTGATTTTTGAAGTGTCAACTTAAAATAAAAATGAAATAACTGAGACCCTCTTAAGAAGACCCACTGGGCTCCCGCAATGTAACAAAGGGCTATTTACTGCTAAATAGTGTGTGTGCAACTCCACTGCACACAAATTGCCGAAATCAGCTCTTCCCATCTGTTCAAAATCTTATTTATAAAGTCATTTTACATAAACATTCACAGGTAGGATTTCTGGGCTTTAAAAATTTCTTAGTAAGCAAATCAGCAATCCCTGTTGTTGTTTTGTGTACGGTAGGCACAGGAACATCAAACCCCAAACACCAGACATGGCTTCCAGGCTCCCTCTGGGCCCTGGACTTACAGGAGGATGAAGACGAGGCAGAGGAGAATGCTCCAGGGCCCTGCTCTGGAGGCTGTGCAGACCCAGATCTGGGACCAGGTGAAGGTGACGACTGGCGGAAGCTCAGATGGCACAGCCTGAGACCCAGCTCTCAGCCCATCAGGGACACGCGTCATTTCAGCAACACTGCAGGCTGTACCCAGGGTACATACAAAGTCTAGATACATACCTGGCTTAAGTGGCCTTTTGTGAACTTCTCTGCTGGTGTATTAATTAATGCATAGAATTACGGGCGGCGCCAGTGGCTCATGGAGTAGGGCGGCAGCCCCACATACCGGCGGTGGCAGGTTCAAACTTGGCCCCGGCCAAAAACTGCAAAAAATAAAATAAAATAGAATTACTTAGGCATAAAATGCCTTCATATGTAAAGTCCCAGCTGACTTGGAACAGACATGGTTTATAATCTGCATGCCTCAAACCACGCGTGGGTGTACGTGCGCACCTGTCTCTTTGCACTCCACACGATTGTGTGTGCGGAGAACCAGGTTATTTAGGATGAATATAATCCTTCTGGATGGAAACCGCATGGGCAAATTTAGAAAGTGTGCTGTGTCTTCAACGCTTCTTTTTGATACCTGTTCTTTCTGAATTACTTTATATCGATGTCAACATTTATCTTAAAACACAAAGTACGATGGCACCTCTTGCGATATTTTGGTTCATTTCCTTTGCATTATTGCCTTATGTTTTAAGAAGTGACTTTAATTCTTTTTTTTTTTTGAGACAGTCTCACTCTGTGGTCCTTGGTAGAGGGCTGTGGCATCACAGCTCACAGCAACCTCCAACTCTTGGGCTCCTCCTGCCTCAGCCTTGAGAGTAGCTGGGACTACAGGCACCTTGATGTGCGGCTAGTTTTAGAAAACAGTTCTCGTTCTGGTTCAGCCTGGTCTTGAACTCATGAGCTCAGACAATCCACTCACCTCAGTCTCCCAGAGTGCTAGGATTACAGGCGAGAGCTGACTTTTATTCTTCATACAATCTCAATGACAACATATTAATTACTACACTGGGGTCCTGGCTATACTTCCTGGGGAGGTCCCTTCAAGCTGAGGAAGGTGAAAATGCTTGGCTGGGAATTTAGGTCTGTTGGCGAATCTCTTCCTACACTTCGTTCTGACGAGTCCTGCCTTTGCTATCAGTCATGCTCAGTGTATCCCTTCTTCACTCACAAGTGTGTTATATTTTTAAAAAACCATTTTCACTAAGGCAATGGGAAGATTCTATGCATAATGGTCAGCCTGAATTTAAGGAAGATAATAGGTGCCTTAACATCCTGCTGACCTTCCAAAGAGATGCCCCACGCTGAGTCCTGTGCCTCCTCTTCAGCAGCACGTGGGCTGCTGGCCCCAGATTTGCTGAGGGGGAGCTGCCCGTCACAACTGTGTTTTCACATGCTCCAGTTTGCCCAGGTCATCCTAACACACACTTGCTGTGTGGGAAAAATAGAAATAATGTCTCGTGTCACTTGCAAGCATCCTAATTTACAGAGCAAACCATGTGGCCACACACCCCATAATTTAGGAAATGATACTAATTATTCCACTAAATACTTAAATTAAAGACCACCACAAGATTTCCCTTTTAGCAATTTTTTTATCCAAAAGCTACCTGTGAAATATGCCTTCCCAATCTCAGGTGCTGGGGAGGGAAATAGCTAATTCTGTGGACTCTACATTTTCAATTTAGAAGACATTTTTTCCCAAAGTCTGAAGGTTTGAAATGTTGCACTAATGAGAATGGTTTACAATTATGAGATTTCCAAATGGGGCACAGGAAAATATGGGCAAGTCTGTTAGACCCTGGTACCCTGGAAAATTATACAGTTAGTCCTCCAACTACAAAGTGAATTTTCTTTTTTTTTTGAGACAGAACCTCAAGCTGTCACCCTGGATAGAGTGCTGTGGCATCACAGCTCACAGCAACCTCCAATTCCTGGGCTCTAGCGAGTCTCCTGCCTTTGCCTCCCAAGTAGCTGGGACTACAGGCACCCGCCACAACGCCTGGCCATTTTTTGGTTGCAGCCATCATTGTTGTTTGGCAGGCCTGGGCTGGATTCAAACCCGCCAGCTCAGATGTACGTGGCTGATGCCTTAGCCCGTTGAGCCACAGGCGCCGAGCATACAAAGTGAATTTTCGAAGTCTATTGTGAACCAAATGAGATGGGAAAGAGATGTTTACCATTTCACCAAATATAGGGAGCCCCCAGACCGCACACACAGGCCCTGCTTTTCTCTGAGCTCGAAGACCCCCATGAGGGAACAAGGCCCAGCCCTGTCCTGCAAGTGTGGGTCAGAGCCTGTGGGCCCCCCTAAGATGCTCTGTGGGCATCGCCTGTCACGTCCCTCACCAAGTCCCACAAACACGCCCGCCCTGTATCCCCTCACAGGGTCTGAGGGCAGGAGCAGGAGCCACCCGAGTTTGCTGAGAGCCCCAATCAGGGACTCCCACAGAGGCACGTACACACAGACACACACATGCAACAGGGCCAGGAGGACATTAGGGACAGAGCAGGGGTGAGACATGTCCCCCAGACTGTCCCCAGTCACCAGTGACCGCAGTTGCCCAGTACACAAGGAGCAGGGCCACCAGCGGCAGTCTAGGCACTACTGGGGCCAGATAGGAGCAAAGCGTGAGGACCTCCGCCCTGAGGGGATGAAGGGGACAGGTGTGAGGACCTCAGCCCCCAGGACAGAACAGCCATAGCTGCCCCGGGCTGTTATTCACATTAAGTTTTCTTTTCCTTTAACCCCCAGTCTGTTGTCGCCATTGTGTTTGCCGGCTTCTCCCTCCCTCCACTTTCCTCCTCGGTTCACATTCTCCTACTTGTGGGGTGACGGTTCTCATCCCCATTAAAATGCAACATCCCTTAAAAGATGTCAAATGGTTTGGGGGGACCACCTAAAATCATCTTGCATGACACCCTTAGTCTCACACACGTGGTGGGCTGGACGGGTCCTGGGGCAGAAGCTGAGATGGGAAGAACAGGAGAATGATTTCCACCGAACCCAGGGGACCCCACTGCACCCCCAATGCCCTGGGGTGCTCAGCTGCCCCTGGCCCCGGGTGGCTGGGCACATCCCTCAGCAACTGAGACAAAGAACTACACCCCCACACGGATGGGGATGTTCCTCGCAGAAGTGGGTCTGTCTGTGTCCACAAAAGGGAAGAGTACAGAGATTTAAAAAAAAAAAAGACAGAAAGCGCATCAGCACCCCGCATCCCCAACCCTGTGGACCTTTACGTGAAGCAAAGGCTCGCCCAGAGCCAGGCTGGACTGGTGAATTAAAGGCTCCTGCTCTGGTTTTCAATAAATGAAACCAAGATTAGCAATTAGCCTTTCCAAAAAAAAAATCCTGCCTAAATTCTGTTTGCCTGTTGTGCAGGATCTACAATAAGACGCTCATGCCTAGTTTACGTGGGAGCTTCAGGACGCCAGTTGTAAAGTCGGTCAAATCTTTCAGCTGCCTCACCCAGTGCAATATTTACCCAGGGCATGAGCTCTAATGCTTTCAAAACCTGGCTTCCAATTTGTGGGAAAATTGGAAGGAACTGCTTAAATGTCTGTTTGTTTGTTTGTTTGTTTGTTTGTTTTTACCACCATCTAGCCCAAGTAGTACCTTCCTCTCCTTAAATTCCCTATAGACACTGTCCTATCAATTCTGGTCAAATATTTTTGAAGCAATGAAACATATTTTAATTGAAATCACACTTAGGGACTCCTTATGCAAACAAACAACTAAGCTTTACAAACGTGTTCTGCAAACCAGGGGACTTTGTGCCCTGTCGCCCTGGTCCATTGTGTTGTGGAAAGATTTTACAGTGTGCCACATCTGAGCCCTGCACATCTTCAAGGATGCAAGTGAATGTAACACCTCAATGTTTAGCTGGAAAGTGGCCTCTTCTCTTTGTGGTCCCCACACGATCTGGCAAGCGGCACTGCCCATAGTGGGCATCCAGTTCACACAGCCCATTGATTTCTAACCCTTCTATTTGATTCACAGGCCTCTGCACCCAAGATGCCGAGGTTGACTGTGGGGAAGATGAGTCAAATTAGGCTTTCTCATCTGAAGGCCACAAAGTACCTGATTGTTTTGAAAATCTGTGATTAAGCCGGCAGGTGCCTTGTGTCTCTAAGTAATCACCATTAGCGTGTACTTTGGAGCCAGTGATGTTCTGGCTGCTGTATGAGGCCCCAAGGCTTCCCGCCTGTAGGGAAAGGAAGCTTCCTGTGCAGCTCACCTGCCCCCATGAACAGGATGAAGGCAGGTGTCCCGTGACTGCCTGCTGGCCAGGATACGTCACAGCGACCTCAGTTCCTCGGGTCTTTTCCAGTTTGTCCAAATCCCATTTGGACCTTTTCCACCCAACCCTTGGCCTACAGTCTTCCCATTTCTTTTTGACTAAACAAATGTGTATTCTGGCCTTAAAAATTCTCTTTAAAACCCTCTAGAGACCCCCTGAGAAATCCCTGCCATGTGGTCCTCCCTCTCCAGCTCTGCCTTTGCATTTATAGAGAAACGGGTCTTTCCCCTCCTCCACTAAACCCCCCACCCTGCTCAGCCTTCCCTGTCCTCAGAGCACCGTGGCCCGGTGTGTTTCCTCCCCTCAGTCCCCACACGGCCAGGATGGTCCTACATCTTGGCAGTGGGTGCTGTTCAAGGGCCCTGAGCCCTTTAGGGAAGATAGGCTGCTGTGAGGCTGCTTGACCCCTGCCAGCCTCCGGGCATGTGGCACCCACAGTGCACAGGACCCTCTGTGCAGGTGCTGATGGTCCCGGGCCCTGCTCTCCCCGTCTCCTGACATCTGGCCCTTAGTTCTCCCACTGATATCCTGGAACCCACACTGGCCATATAATGGGCAAGAGACCCCCTGTTCCCTTCGGAGCTGGGCCCGCCCTGAGCAGAAGCTGGTCCAGCCTGGGTGTCCAGTTTGCCCCCTCCTGAGAGTAGACAGTGGATTCATTCTCGCTCCTCCTCTGGGAGTGAGTCAGCACCCCACTGATGGATCAGAAGGACTCACTCACTCTCTGGGCAGGAGCCCCTAGCAGCTCCCAGATGGTATGGTGTGGACTTGGGCTATGGTGGTCTGGGGGCCTGGTGAGCCTGGGACCCTGAACACACCCTGAGAGTTTGCAGGGATGAGACAACACACATTCCCGTGTCTGCTCCCAGAAGCGGACCCCTCGGTGTGGGTGGGTCTGACCCACAGTGCTGCCAGGCATGCCTGGGAACCCTTACGGAGTGTGAAACCCCCACCCCATGCAGGTCAGGACAGCCTAGATGGTGTGAGGGGAGAAGCTGAGGCCCCACCAGTGAAGACACAGCTGCAGATAGGCATGTGGTGAGAGAGCCAGGGGCCAACAGGACCTCCATGGTTGAGGCCCAGTGCCCCGAGCAGCCCTCCCAATGTTGCCAGTGGCTCCATCTCTCCCCTGCCCCGAGGGTGGTGTGAACGAGGGGCAGGGAAGGGTCTGGGGCAGCAAAGGCGCCCCGACCCTCATGTGAGTTGGGCGTCCCATACCCTGTCCTGAGTGCTCCTGCCCACCCTTTCTGCACCTGTGTCCTATTCACAGCTACGAGGTTCATGCGATCAGCCTCAAACCCAGGAGACTCACATCACTCTGATATGATCCGTCATATTTCCTCCAACTTCCTGGGGGAAGGGTTGAAACTGTCAAAGACTCACCATGCCCCTGGCCTCCAAGCTGTGTCACAGACTCAGGGACCTTCCAGATGCTCAGGACTCGTTATTGGGATTCAGGAACGATGAGGGGAGAAATGAAGATGAATTAGAAATTCAATTAAATACTCGTCTGAGTATAAAGAAAAATAGGCTCTGCAGGCGTGTGGCAAACTAATAGCCAGTGTAAATCATTAACGGCGAGGACACGGGCGTCCCTGGAAAGGCTACACCTTGGCCGCACCTTCTCCTGGGCTGTGAGCCTCGGGCCGGGGGCCGGGTGTGGAGGTTCAGGACACGACGTCCTCCACCCAGCTCTGAGCTCATCAGGGGAGGGTTACTAGCCCTGGGAGCGGACCGTTCTCACACGTAAAATGACCAGGGAAGGAAATAGCAGCAACTTCTCAAATTAGCATAATTAGTAATTATCTCTTAATAGCCCCACTTGGCTTTAGAGACTTGGCACTTGAAATTCTGCTTAAAGTTCAGTGAGGAAAAACAAATTTCACGCTGAAATGTCTCAATAACACCGCTGAGCTGCTGAGGTGAAGGCAAGGCCAGGAGCATATGGATACTTCCAGCTCTTCCCCGTAAGAGCAGGGCCTGTGATCACACAGATTTTGACAGAAAAACACCAGAAAGCATCATCGGAACCCTCCCTAGTCTCCCTTTCCTGCTCCCTTTGAAGATACTTTCAGAATCGTTTCTGCCTCAGAAGCCCAAGTCACTATCTATGCCGCGGGTCATTCTTCTAATGAAGCGTAATCGAGCTTCACTTAGATCAAAAGCCTGTCCAAAATAAAGGTAATGCGAACAAGAAAAGGAGAAAAAGAAAAACCACCATCCTTGTCATCAGCTGCTAACAAACCTTGCACAAATCTTGCTGTTTGCTAATTGGAACTCAAATCCAAATAAGATTCCCGAAGAAATTAGAGTCGGCGGCAAGAAAATGGATTCCAACTTTTATGAAGATATGCTTGGCAGGACACAGAGAGGGCACATGTACAATGTTATAAGACTACTCAGCATCTCTCTCTGGGCAAGGAAGACTTTGCACCTATCAAAGCAAACTTTCCTATGCACTGGCCCTGCCAACACGCACTATAACAATCTGTGGAAAGCCTGAGCGGCCCCTCGCCAGGCAGCACAGCGGGTCGAAAGGGCCAGAAGCAGCTCTCCGCTTAGCAACTTGTGTGCGAAAACCCCGCAGAGCGTGGCCCTTAGCCCAGCGATGAGGACGGAGGGTGAGGCAGCCCCAGGCGCTCAGCCCTCCATGTTTGCCAGGTCCCACTTGGTTCCCTGCTCCGTCCATGGTCATGTAGCTCTCTGGCCCTTCCCACACCACACCCATCCCCGGATTCACCCTCGTGTGCCTCGAAGGCTTCACACAGGGGGTGACTCTAGAAAGAGGAAGGAAGGGATGACCCAGTGTCTGGGGGCCCTGGGGTACATGCTTCCATGAGTGCGTTCCCGCCAGGTCATCGGTCAGCCGGGAGGCAGGTGCTGCACTGATAGGGGTGCCACCTGAGGGCCGTGACAGACTGGTCACACCGAGGAGCTCAGCATGAGGAGCCAGGCGTCCTGCACTGAAACGTGTGTGCGCGTCCAGTCTGTGGGGACCGGGTCGCGATGGGAAGGGGGTCAGCTATGAAGGTTCGACTCTATTTTCACTTTGCAGAAAAGAAAAATCATGCCCTAAAATGGCAGCGACAATGACAAAATGGGACTTGAACCTGAACGTTTCCTGGGACCCCCGGCTGCCTCTCAGAGCTCGTGCTGTTTCTTGAAAGCACTTCTGACAACGTTTGCTGCCTTGAACAAATGAGTCCTTTTCCTCGCAGGGCCAGCACAGCACCCAGCCACAAGGCCGACGGGACAGGGAAACTGAGTCCTCCGTTCCTCTTGGTGGGAGAGGCGCACATTAATGCAGGGCTGATCTCTCTCTCCTTACAGCCTTGACCAACACACTGTTTCACCGCCTTTGAGGGGCAGACTATGCTTTGCAGACCATAGTGTATCTGCCATGGTCAAACTTCAAGTCGATGGCCTGGCCCAGGCAGCCTGGGGTCCCTTCATTCACTCTCTCTAACTTTCCCCGTTCATCTCTGATGCAAGCATCCTCCCTGAGTTTCTAGGTCTTCCTCTTTCTCCAGGCCCCAGGTGGTGTCCAGGTAACTCAGAATCTCTGCTCTGGAGAAACTGAAGCGCCCAGGGACAGAGGACAGCCCCCTCCTCCCAGAGTCCCAGACAGACCTGCTGCCTGCGGGGCCCACACCCAGCTGGGTCAAATCTGCCTCTGTGGGCACCTGTGCCAGAGACGCCTGTGTGCTGGGCTGCCGCGCCCACAGGACCCTAACGACTTTTAACGCGGCATGGTTCACAATGAGAATTCTAGTCTGTGCCTGTTCTGAGAGCCCCTTGAATCCCCCCACCTGTCAGGAGGCACCGCCAGTGTGCGGAGCAGCCTGGTCCCCACCACAGGTGGAGAATAAACCATGGAAGAGCCTGAGCACCGTGCTGCTGGAGAGGGCAGAGCTTCGCCCACGCCCAAGCTGCACTGGGACAATTTTCAGACACCATCCTGATGAAATATTATAACAAACTTAATGTCCCAAATCAGGACATTCCGAAGGCTGAAGGAAACAATATTACGAAGCTGGATCCAAAGGATGATATGGAAATAAGATGTGGTTCTGACGAGGAGACTGCAGCCCCAACCTGCAAACAGGCATTTCTGGGTGACGTGAATGCTGCCAGAGGGAGAGAATTCTGGAAAACTGGGCTAGTGAGAAGTTGAAGAACCAGAGTGCACATCTATTTCCCCCTCCCCGCGAGCATAACCCCTGCCACCTCCAACGAGGTGGATATGAAGCCGGGACAATCAAAGCAGCTTGTGTGGGAAGGTCGACAGCAGATTGGGGACACGAGTGTTGAACTTGAAATTGTCCAGGAACCTGGGAAACCTCAAGAAGGAATCTCTCCCTGCGAGAGAGGCATGACTTCGGAACAGTGTCTGTCATGATGGGAATAATGTTTTAAATGCTCACTTTTTTCTATTGAACGCAGTCCATTCTTCACTCTGGAGTAGGCACATGGAGAAGGGTGTGTACAGCCCTGTCGGGAGGCCCTGGGGGAAAGCGCGGCCCACAAGCTCCACTATCTGCCACTTTCCACTGTGCTTTCTCGGGAGAGGATGACTTTTTTGTCCTATAAACATCTCCTGTTAAATTCTCAGTACCATGGTGAGTGTTGTCTTTCTGATTAGTTAGTCCATGTGTGTTTATTTAATGGAGCAAGATTTTTCACCTCATACTCAGGAAAATGTAATATCTGAGAAGGCAGACTTCAAATTCTTTAAATTATTACAGAAAGCTGTACAGTCCTAGGGTTTATATAGTCCAGAGTCTGAGCTCTCCTTTTATTGAAAAATAGGACCATTTTACTTTGAAATAAAAATACTTGGAGAGGCCAGGGAAGTAGCCAACAGTTTGGGAGGCCAAGGTGGGAAGATTGCTTGAGGCCAAGAGTTCAGACCAGCCTTGTCAACATAACAAGACCCATCTCTACAAAATATGCAAAAACAACAACAACAGCTGGGTGGTGGGGAGGCTGAGGTGGGAAGATTTCCAGGCCTGAGCCCTGGAATTGGAGATTGCAATGAGCTGTGATCCAGCCGCTACACTTCAGCCTGGGCAGAAACTAAGACCCTGTGTCTGAAATATAATTGCAATATTCAATATATACCACTAACAAAAGATAAATACAGGTCATGTTTGAGAGCCTCTTGTAATTACAGAAGTCAAATGTTACTTGAGCATTATAATTTTAATATAGCTTCTCCTTTTCTTAAAATGTGTGTACATTTTTTGGCACATGTGTGTGTTCAGAGGAATCAAAAGGAACTGAAAATACTCTGCTGGAACACTGGATGTAATTTCTTGAGAAGGAGTGACTGCAGCATGAAATGTGCTACCTGCACACACAAACTCCCCATGGGCTGGCTTCTCCTACTTCAGAACGCAGGCAAGCCCCCGGGAGCAAGCGAGCTTGCTTGCAGGAATTTGACTGTGGGGACACCACCTCTTCTGCTCCCATCTCACCTGTCGTTATTCCCTAGTTCTCTTTGTGTCCATTTCTTGTCATTTCTTATCCGTGGAATTTTCTGCTTCTGAGTGGCAGGCTCCACGGCGTCAGCCATGTCTATAGGCCCACCTGTGACATTAGTCAACAGCTCTGTTTAGGAGAGCAAGGTGCTGTCCATGTTCCCACCACAGGCTGAGAAAACACTGCATTTTAGCAGACAAAGTAAATTAGAGTGCCTGGTGGAGTCAATACCTCTCTCTCTTTAGCTACTAAAAGCAGGTCAGTGTTTGATGCTGCTCATATTAGGGCCATTCACGTCAGCTCTGCTAATAAAAGCTAATGGCTGGTTAAGCATTCATGTGGCTGGAACCTCAAGCAAAGAATAAAAAACTAGAAGATAAAATGGCAAATGTGAAACAGGCATTAAACCACTGGAATTCACCCATCAAGTGTTGTGTGGCTTTCTGATCCTAGAATCGCTGTGGAAGAGGTTTTTAAGACGAAACAAAATTTGATATCCAATTTCCAAAAGCTTCCCAATAAGCTGGGTTTTACTACCTCTCATGGCCCCCTCAGCTCACTCTACACAGACGTGAGCAGAGAGAGTTGTTGGCAGAGACCTTCAGGACAGCGGAATATTGAGAGGCTTCCAATGTGTCCGTCTTTGTAAGAAGGGCTCCATGAATATGGTGGAGAAAAATTAAAACACTGATTTGTCCCCATTGCTACACCCTGCACTAGGGGACAGTTACGTCTGGGAATTTTAGTTTAATCTTATTGTATATAAGCACCTCTTCAAACAATCTCACTCTCTGGGCTACTGAACCTCTTGCTGACATCTTGAAAAGCCTCCTGCCCTCCTCCTCTGCGAGCCCCCTCCTTGGGGGGATGCTGGCAGCCTGACAGCACCACAGCCTCTCCTGCCCCGTCTTCCCCTGACACTGCCACCCTGGGCGTCACGCAGTGCGGAGGCGCGTGGTCCTCGTCCCCCTCTGCAGCCCCCACCAAGTCCCATCCCACCACGTCCATCCCAACAGCAACTCTTACAAATCACATCGCCCTCCCCGGACACAGTCAGCACAGAAGTCACAGGTATGACACAGAATGCAGCTCTCCCTGCCCCCAGCACAGCACAGCCACCCTGTGTCACCTGCCCGTGACCTCCAACAGCTGCTTCATTAGCTGGAGCAAATGGTCAGGTCAAAGCCATTCTGATGCTGCAGAAGTTTGGAAAATGTGAAGAAATGCAATTTCAATTAAGTAATAGAAGGATGAGTCTCAATTTGTCTCTGTGTTTTTTAATGAAATTATGGGATTTCAGGTATAATATTTTGCACACAAATGGAAAAAATTCAAAAGGATTTCTAGAAGGCCCTTACCAATGGGTCTGGGCTCCTGGGCTCAGCATCTATGAACCCCAAGGCCTGATGGCACCCTGAGCCTGCACCCCTCCCCACCTTCTTCCCACTCAGGACTCCCTGGCAGGCTCCCCAACAGGAACAGAGAGGTTGTCAGGGCCCAAGTGTCTGCAGATGCCCTGTTCTCAGTAGACCCACCCAGTAACAGCTTCACCTGTTACTCTTTTCATTTTGTGCTTCCAGCTTCTCTGAGGACATACCAATATTTTCTTTCCCATATAATAATATCAAGAACCCTAAATGATCCCGAACCACTTTGCATGCATCCCTCATAAAACACCAGAGAGTTAAGTACATCAATCAACCCCATTCTACAGATGAGAAAACTGGGGTGCGGGAACTTTAGTGATTTCCTCGTAGCCAACATGAATAAGTACAGAGTTGGCATGGCAGGTGAACCCACAAGAAAATGTGTATTGTATTTAATACATCAAACATTATGATCTGAGTAGACTCAAAGTTATATTGTGCTGATTAGGTATTATTCAGGTTTTAGTCTGTTTTCTCTACATGAGATGTTCACAGCAAATAACAAAGAAAGTCAAATCCACACCAAAAGTTGAATAAAATTATTGAACCTGCCTTACTGAAACTCATCGAACACATGAGATGTGCCCGGTAACACCCACACACATTCAGCATGGACTAGAATGAGTCTCACTCACTCCCAGTGATGAGGGTGTAGAGTGGGCTCAACCTTCTTACTCACTCCCTGTGCAGGGTATGGAGTGGGCTCAACTTCAAGTGAGCAGAGTGTCGTGTGGACTTGACCTTCTCACTCCTCGTGAACAGGATGTGGTGAGAGCCGTGGACGTCTCTCTGATGAGGCAGTCGGGTGAGCCTGCCCACCCCTCACTGGTCCCTCACTCTCTCCACCCCTCTGCCGAGGTGAGGAACCAAGGGTCACCTCCAAGAACTAAAACCCAGAATGAACTTGGGTGTGAATTTGGACATGGATGCCCACAGTGGTGTCTCAGTTCAGACCAACGCCCCCACACACATTCTCCCGCCTCTTTGAGGATGCTGAGGCTCAGCAAGGTGAGGTCCTATTCCTGACCCACAGGAGACGTGAGATAACCTGTTTGTGCTTTATGCTGCCAGCTTTTGAAATAACTTGTCACGAAGAGTGGGGAACTGATATAGACAACCATCAGACCCCTGCGGGACACTGCCTCTCAGCCGTGAGGGCCCTGTGGGACCATCTGCCCACCTGGCTGGCTGCAATTCAGAGCACTCAACTCACTTTGGGAGCCAGTACGTGACAAACAGTGGTCAAAAGATTTTTTGCACTTACTATGGTCAAATACTGCTGTAAAAAAAAAAACAAACTGCTTTAAAGAAATGCTTTACATACATTGACTATCAGATTCAATACGTGTATTATCTTACCTGAAACTAACAGAGCTGAAAGATAAAACACGTATCTGAGTATTGAGGCAAAAATCATCTGTTAATCATTTAAACATGTTTGATTGTGCTAAACAGCTAATTTCTTTCATTCTACCAATTGGAACCCCTCCTTTCCATTTGGGGGCAACGCTACTGTGATACCTCACTCCGCAATTCCTCTGCCTTCTCCGGTGTCGTCATACTTCCCCTCCCTACTGGGTCATTTGGGTTGGCATGCTCATTTGCTGTTATTTCTCCATCTTAATAATCTTCTCTAGCTCCCATTCTGCACCTGTGCAGCCCCTTCACACTCCCTGCCCAAGCCAGGCCTGTGCACCTGCTGCATGCTCTGCCGGGGTGCCCTCCACCACTTCACTGCATGCTTCTCTCCCCACTCCCCCCCGCCATGAGGCATTCTCGGGATATCCCACTGTGACGCCCACTCCCTAGACCCCACCAGCACTGGAATGTTCGTCAGTTTTCCTTTAAGTTGCTCCAGAACCTAGGAAAGGTTCTGCATACAGCAAGTGCTTAATAATGTGCGCAATGAGCCCACAGGATTCACTCTCCCCCGCAGTGTCACTCTTTGCTCATTTTGTTGTATGTTTTCTCTGATTATAAAATTACTGGAGGTTCATGGCAGAAATCTGTGAAAATATTAAAAGGTTTTTAAAAGAAAATGGAAGTATATAGTCCTGCCATTTGAACATAACAGCAGCTAGCATTTTTACTCCATATATCCCAGCTTTAATTTTTTCAAGACTTACCAGTTTGTAGTAAGTGGCTCATACCTTGAAATCTGTGCTATAATCTACTTTGTAAAAATGGCCTGATGTCTGGCACACATTTATCAAATGCTCTTCTAAAGAGGGAGGGTCACAGCTAACACATCCTGCCTGAGCCCTGGGAGGGCGTTGGCCAGGGCGCCATCTGCCCTGTGCTGATTCCCAGGTGCTGGCAGGAGGGGCAGGAGGGAGTCGGCCAGGAGGCCCAGGGCAGAGAATCTCACAGGGCCTGGGTGGGACCAGCGGGTTCAGTGAGTTTGGAAATAGAGAGGGCTATCTATGGATGGGCAGCCAGGGCTCGGCCAGTCTGGATATAATCAAAGGGATGAGCAAGATGGGCGGGAAAGTCCTGAGTCCCGCAGGTGCTGGGAGGTCATGTACAAGGGCCTGAGGGAGGGAGGGAAGGAAGGGTTTGGGGCCTGTTCCAAATGACAGCCACACAGCTCCACGTGGGAGCATGATGCTTTCACCCCATCTTGCCTTTGCATAGTGGGCTGGATGCCTGCCTGTCCCTGCCCGTGACCCCGTGTGCATTCGCCTTCTGGCTTCTGAAAGTAGACGGATGATCCAGCCGCCACTGGCTGGTGGATGCACAGGGTGGTGAGGGGCAGGAGCCTGCATGCTGATGGCTTGGGGTGCAGCCTCGGTGCCCTCTCCTCTCCGTCCACGGCTGAGAGAGATACGGGTGTCAGCAGGCGACATCTGAACAGACGTTTGCTTTCCAGCCTCCTCCTCTTTTCTTTGTCCTTCTCAGGGTGGATATCCTGAATATTTATCCTTCTTTCACTCCCCCACCCAGGACACACTTCAGTTGGGACAGCACAGCAGATGGGCTGGTCTCTCGGTTGACTGGAATCTGCTGCCATGGGTAGCGGGTAAATCATGGTGTGATATCGCTCAAAATTGTTCTAGCATCAGCTTCAATCAAACGAGGGTAAGAAAACAGTTATTGATCCCTTAAACCATGTTCAACTCCATTATTTTACTACAATTAAATCTATCATCATCCTCAGCTCCACTTTTGACACCTCTCACAGGACACGGCCGTCACTGTGTCTTTTTCCAACATTAGAAGTTACCTCTGAATGGAGTCCCAACCCCTGTGTATTTCCCATCCTCGACTGATGTGCCGGCCTTCACCTAACAAGGAGGCCAGGGGTGCACGTGGGCCAAGGGCCGCCTCTCCAGCCCACCCCCCAGAGGCCATAACCCTGCCCTTCCCTCTGCACCTGAGCTGGCCCAGACTCTTTCCTGTGACCTGGGGAAGCCGGGCTAAAAACATAGGGGTGCTTGCGTGGCCTGCTTTCTGGCTACCAGGAACGCACCTGTTAGTTCCTCCTATTTCAAGACATCTTCAGTAAGACTAACTGGTGTGGGTGCTGGTGGGCACTTTGGGTGCTGACCAAGCATGAGACACACAGGTACGGAGGCTGCACAGACCCCACCGCCCCTGCCGAGGGCTGCCGACGCTGTGCACACAGACGCATTCTCAGTGACCGGAAAGTGAGGTCAGCGGCTGTGAGCAGCGTCTGAGCACGGCATAAGGCCCAACTTGAGTGCAATTAAAGACCAAATAAGAGTTAAAAATCAGCATCCAGGACATAAAATAAGCATATACATTATTCACACTCTATTGATCCTCTGGAAAGATTAATTGTGCTCTTCCTGACAGTTTGAGAGAAAATGAATGAGCTAAGTAGCACACTTCTCTCGTTAATAGGTGAAACTGTTATTTGTAAGTTTGGATTTCAAAAGCGTTGAATTTCACAGTAAGACACGTAGCTTAATCAATATTTTTAGGTAATATACGTAGTAGAAGTGTACAGGATATGCTAGTGAGATACTCTTTGGAAATAAATCTGAACAAATATATAACTGTTCGCATAATAATCAAATAAATGTGGGGAATTTGCATGCCAACAAGATATTCAACATTAGACTGAAATATTAACGGTTCCAAGAAGCCCTTTAGCAGAGAAAGGTGAGGGTTCATGTGAGGCTTTGTGGCTAACTCGTCCCTTCTCTGAGCAGTGTCCCTGGCTCTGAGGAGGCAGTGTTCCTTGGTGCACACTTTGGGAAACCCCATGGAGTGGGCAGAAGGGCCACACCCCTGCCAGCAGGCAAAGCTACAATTCCTTGAAAATAGTTTTGGACATATACAGACACTGTGCAGTGCCTTGACTCATACTTTAAAGGGAATTTCAAGAAATATATTGATTCTCATTTTTTCTCAACATAACTACCGTGGAAATTTGAAATAATTCTTGTTTTAGTTTGGCCTTGTGTCTGTTTTGCCTCCGCAGCGAGGGCCTCGGAAGGGAAGTAGTATCAGGGCGTCCAACGGGACACATTCATAGCTGTGGTTGCGAGAGGCTGAATGGGAGTGAGAGAATTCATTAGTGAATGAATGAATTTCAGTATCTTGCAAGAATTCTGTCATCTGTGAGTGGGCCATTGGTGCTTCATGTGAAAACACGATCACAGGTCATTTTAAAATGAATTTTATCCCATAAGAGAAGCACCGGGATTCACCTGGCATACGGGGTATCATTTGAGTTCTGTATTTATTCCTTTGCGCTATGGGGATGATAACCGTGAGAGAAGGGAAGAGAACGCAAACCGTGGTCTGGGCGCTGGTGGCTCCTGGGTCGTCCTGCCCACGCGCCATCGCTCCATCACCAAGCAAGTCCGCCCGAGAGGCCCTTGACAAGCCCAGAGCTCTCCCTGGACTCTGGCTCCTCGTCCAGAAAATGAGGTGCTGGACAGGGATGGTTCCCCTGGCTCGCAGGTTAAAGCCCCCGTGGCCCCGCGGCCTCCAGCAGCAGGCGAAGCCACTTGCTCCAATTAGAGATAAAAGGCTTAGCGGGCACCTGGGAGAGGCACAGGCTGGCACGGGTGTTTCAGCCCTGAGGAAGCAGCGCATGAAATCACTCCTGGAGCTGGGAGGAGTCCTTGGGGGTAAGGCAAGGCTGGGGGGTCCCCTGTAGGGGGGAGCAGTGAGGACAGAAAACACAGAGGAACAATATTTATTAAAACCAGCCTCCAGAGTGCCCAGAGCTTCATGAGTGGGTGAACATGAGGGTCTTATCAAACACACCAATGAACCAGCCCGCAGCTGTTGTGGGGTGGTCAGGGTGGAATCTTAGGAGCAAAATTCTTCAGTTCTGTCCTGCCCTCAGCAAGTATTTTGGCCACACATATCCGTAATAGTTTATTTATTTGTTGTTTTAGGAACAAAGGCCACAGCCCTCCAGCAGCAGAGCTGAGAAGGCATTTACTTTAGATAACCATTGCAAGAAAATCGCTGAATTACTGACACATAAAGGTCTGATGTGGACATGTCCCCAGTCTCTTCCTCGTGGGCCCCAGTAGGTTGGACAAGCACTCCACAGTCTGCGGCATTTCACGGAGCTGCTGTGCCTGGAGCGCAGACCGTCCTGCTGATCTGGGACTGTGGCCGCGCAGGGGAGGAGCCCTGCACACAGCGGGTCCACACTGCCCCTCCCAGCCCAGCCTGTCTGTGTCCACAACTTCCTGCCCACAGGTTTCGGGGTGGGGGGTCATATAGACACACAAGTAGAGACACTTACACTAATTAAGGCACCGGCAGATGGGGTGAAGCCTTCTTAGGAGGACGTGGCGGGCACAGCACGGCTGACCCCAGATGCTGGTGCAGGGACTGTGTCTCTCCCTTAGAATGCAGACCCCTCCGCAGGGATGTTCTGGGCATCGGGCCCTGTGTGCCAGGACTCAGGGATATGCTTTGCCTTGAAACTTGAAGTTTCTAAATGGTGGGCTTGAACCAACAGTCTCTCTCACATACACAGACAGTGTTTAGGAACGACCTCAGGTCCGCCAGTGCACAAGCAAGAGTGGACAGCAGGAGCTCCCCTCTCTAGAGGGGACAGACGTGGACTCGGGTGGCATCTGAACAGGAGGACGGCCACATCCTGGCTGTGAGGGGGACACACACGCAGGGGCCAGGCCCGGCCTGGGACGACCCTGGATCCACGGGGAAGGGTAGAAGAGCAGGAAGGACCCGTGAGCAGAGCCTGTTTCCTGCCCAGGGATCCCCGTCAGTACAGTCAGCACCCACTGCGGATGAGATGCACCCCTACATTGTCCAGCGTGTGGCCAGCAGCCGCTGCAGTGGACACTGTGGGTCTGAACGGGCAGAGCAGGACTGAGGGCCTGGGTGGTCACTACAGAATCCCGTCACAGCGTGGGCGGCTCACACCATGTGGCCCTGAGGCTGGAAGTCCCAGACCAAGGTGTGTGCAGATGCCACGTCCTCCACGAGTCCTCTCCCAGCCGTCCCTCTCATGTCCTCATCACTATGGACCAGGCCCGCCCTAGTGACCTCTTTTTACCTTAATCGCCTCTCCAAAGACAAAACCTCCAAGTACACTCACACACTAAGGTTCTGGGGGTCATGGCTTCAACTTATGAATTTGGGGGAGTACAGTCCAGCTGGTAACAGCCAAGAGTCCAGAGCACAGGCACCCAGAAGGGCACAGTGGGGCGTGGAGCAGCACATACACGGCAAACACACAGGCTCCATCAGGTGCCCAGCAGACAGAGTTGGAGGCAGGGTGAGGGCGTCAGCAGGTGGGAGGGGTGGCAGGGAAGACCCCCGGCAGGTGCCAGCAGCAGGCCTCGGGGTCCGGGGAGGTGGGCTGGGCAGCAGGGCAGTGCTCTCCATGACGATGGAGAGAGGAAAGGGGCAGAGGCTGGGCAGGTGCTGCCTGGGTCCCTCCCTCATGAGTTTCCGTCATTCTAGTTGTTCTAGAGGCCCCGAGACCCCTTGGCACCTGCTCTGGCACTCTGAGGTCTGTAACTCTGTGCCTAACATCTCTTCCTCGGGACCCCACCCTGAGCACCCTGTCTGCCCAAACTCAGGGCTTTCGCTTCTTCACACCTAGGCTAGCCGTGCCACACCCACACCTGATGATCATTTAACACCTTGAGCAGACATGTCCTGAGTCACTAATGTCCAAAGCAGATTGTTCATTTATTAGGTATCAAACCGGGCCCCTGCTGCCATACCTTATGCAGGAAACTATGCTTGATTGAACTCAGTGGTGCAAATGCTCCGGTGAGCTGGAGTCAAAAGCACACAGCCCAAGGTGGGAGCTGGGAATTCACAACGGACACTGAGCTCTCATTTCAAGTGGTTTTGACCAAGAATAGTAGCATTTTAGCATACAAAGTTTTGTTTTCTTCCTACATCTACCAATATCAGCATAGTCTGAGGTTAGCAGGTTTGCAAAAGTAGTTTGTTTCTCTCTGAAATTGTTTCTTGAATAGTGGAGTTTCAAATTATGTTATTTTAAAAATTCCACTGTGGTGGTCAGGTGTAGTGGTTCACACCTATAATCTCAGCACTCTAGGAGGCTGAGGTGGGAGGATTGCTTGAGCTCATGGGTTCCAGACCAGCCTGAACAAGAAGGAGACCCCATCTCTAGTAAAAATAGAAAAACTAGCTGGGCATTGTGGAGGGTGCCTGTAGTCCCAGCTGCTCAGAAGGCTGAGATAGGAGGATTGCTTGATCCCAAGACTGGGTTGCTGTGAGCTGGGATGCCAGGGCACTTTGCCCAGGGTAACAGAGTGAGACTCTGTCTTTAAAAATTTAAATAAATAAATAAATAAATAAAAATTCCGCAGTGGCATAGAAGAAAGAGATACCTACCTAATTGTTCAGATGAGTTTATTTGACAATCTAACTCTCACCAGAATCTAACAGTAAGTAGCCCTTGACCCAACAATTCCGTCTTAGTTCAATGTGTGTCTTTGCTCACAGATGCCTGTGCCCACAAAGAGGACTTTGAACAGAACTGCAGCACCTCCTGAGAGCCAATCCCTCTGCAGACAACTTCAATGCCACCCAGAGTGTAGCATGGGATGAACCCTTGTCATGGGATGTCCTGCATCCATGCAGAGCCACAGGCAGGGCCATGGCGCAGGGCCGGGGAGGTTCTCCACAGGCAGGGCTGTGATGCGGGGCCGGGTAGGTTCTCCACAGGCAGGGCCACGGTGCAGGGCTGGGTAGGTTCTCCACAGGCAGGGCCGTGGCGCAGGGCCAGGGAGGTTCTCCACAGGCAGGGCTGTGGTGCGGAGCTGGGTAGGTTCTCCACAGGCAGGGCTGCGGTGCAGGGCAGGGTAGATTCTCCACAACCATTGCTGAGTGTACTGTACTGATGCCTCCTGGCCTCACATACCTGTGAGCATGATGCCTTCTGTGTGTGCAGAACTCAAAGAGGGTGACACAGACATCATTGGTGCTGCATCTGGAATAAGGGGCAGAGGAAGTAAGATGACTTATTTTCAAATATATATAATTATATTGTTTATTAATGTGGTTTTAGTTTGTAATTATCACTTTTTTTGACTTTAGGATATTTTTAAGCACCTAACCCTCAGGAAGTTATTATTTTACTTTCTGCAGGAGGCGGTTGGGTGAGCATAGGGGTGGCAGGAGGGGTGCCCCCCCAGGCTCATGCCCTTCTTCCTCAGGGATGGTTCTCAAGCCCCCTGGGCATGCCACATTCTAACAGGCTCGGATTCCTACAGAGGCCCCTCTGCCCTCAGAGCACATCTTCCCATCCTCTGAGTCCTGCTGGAGGGGTGGAAATTGAGACTCCATACCCTTGGCAGCCCCCTCAAGGTCTGAGCTCTCACTGGGGTCCCTCCTGAACCAGGGCAGGGAGGGGTGGTGAGGAAGTGTGGCAGCTGGGCAGAAGGGCCCCTGACCCCCGATGACCTGACCTGCCCGAGGCTGCCCCCACCCACCTGCTCACCGGGTCTAGCTGGGCTGAGAGGGGGCACAGGTGGGGGCAGGGGTGGGGCTGGAGGGCCAGAGCAGCCGTGTTGGCCCAGGCTGGAGCCTGGACCAGACGGCCACTGTCCCCTGTGGCCATGTGTAGCCAGGAGTCTGAATCAGAGCTCTCACTCTACCCATTCTCCTGCCAGACAACGGGAAAATCTGAGCCTTTTTCATATGGGATAGTTACATTGTTTTATTTAACATAACTGTGTTTTGAGGCATTGCTCTACCGTATACTTGAGAAGAAATGATAATGTAAGTGCAGCACCATCTGCTCAGAGCCTGCGGAAATATGCTGTGAACCTGACTGCATATGTGAGGAGCAAACTTGTAAACTGCTCTGCGTAGAGCCGTCGCTGCGTGTGTGCTAACAACTTCAGCATTTTCTTATCTAAGCCTCTCGGATCTGGGAAACAGTAGATTCAAATATGTGAGCTAGCTTTTCCCTCCTTCCCAAGTGTCTGCGTGCTATGACACCTGCACCCCGCCATCCTCAACCCCTAGTACCCAGCACAGCTCACCCCTGGGCTGTCACCGATGTTGGACCCCAGAGTCTTTGAAATCTTGGCTAGAAAATCTTTGTCACAAACAATCTCATTTGCAAAGAAAACTATATTATCACTTAAATAATGTAATGCATATCTATTATACAAATTATCTTATGAATCAAACATATCAACTTTACTGTCTTATAACCAATCAGGGAACAGGGTGAGGCTAAGAATTCAGGGTAGCTTCATGATGTCAGCCTCAGATCCATGGGCCTCCTACCCACAGCTGTGATGAGAAGACGCAAGTGGTGACTGAGTTTAAGAGAAAGTTCAAAACCCAAGGGTGGGGTTGGGGGGCAGGAGGGCGGGGCAGTCTCACCAGCTGACCCACCTAGGGGCATAGGGCAAATCCCACTTGCAGTACAGAAATATGTGCAAAAAAGTTTAATTTCCTCATTGTAGACTTTTATCATGATTAATTAGCCAAAACTTTCACAAGTCAAAATTCAATGTATTTATTGGTTTGGATTACCATCATTTGCCAGAGGGATCAGCAAGAAACATGTATCAATGTTAGCAGCATACTAATAGTAGTCCTACTGAACGTGACTAATATCATATTATTAGTATTGTGCCCACCCTGTAAAATGGTCCAAGACGGATCTTCCGCTCCACAGCGTGCGCACAACTTAGTTAGCAAAGTGACCGGCCTCGTGCAGACAAGACGGTGTACGATGCCCGATCCACCGAGTCCGGCCCTTTCCTCATCCCACAAGGAGCCTGCAGCTGTCCACAGGAGACAGATGGGGGCTCCGTCCACACCCTGTGGCCTCTGTCTCCTACCTCCTCACCACTATAGCCCTCCCCTGCATCCACGCAAATTAACTGCCCATCAGCTTCGTGACTGGAGAGCTGGCAGCAGCTGCAGCTTTGCAAGTACGATCACTTTAAACCTATTTGGTCCCAACTTCCCAGCACATGATCCTGTCTTTGTTCAACTCAATTGATTCATTCCTGCCCATTTATAACCAAGCTGTTCATTCCTCCGGGTGTCTGCGGCAGCCCCAAGAGGCCCCGCAGCCACGTCTACTCAGGCCCTGCACCTGCTGAGCCCTGGTCCGACCCTCAAATTAAAGTGTGGTTCCCCACTCGCCAACCTCCATCTGTGTCTGTTTCTGGTTTGTAAGGACTATTTTAGGAAGCAGGTGAGAAAGCCTAATAGCCCTCAAATACCAAGGTTTATTGTACTTAGAAGTGTTTATCCTTTCAGGCCCAATTCAATTAAATAAGAAAAGGAAAGGGAAACTGCTTAAGGAAAGTAATTTCAGGAAGGTGGAGAAGCTGGTGGGGGGGAGCGTGAGGAGCCTCAGACCCAGGCAGCGACCACCCTGCACCCGCTCCTGCAGGGAGACAGCCCAGGCTCTGACCCCCAAAGCAGCCAACCCCCCTCTGCAGACCCAGGCCCCCAGCCCTGCCCCCGGCGCACGTGCCCTGTATTGTGCAGAGAACCCTTTGGGGACCCTTCCGCACGGCACAAGTCTGGGCAGGGGCTTGGGACATGAGGTCCTCCTGCCCTATCCCTGCTGAATTTGTGCTGCACGTGTGAAAGGCTAGTCCTCATTTTCAAACAGAAAGCAAAGCCATAACTATTGCTCTGAGTCATTTCTTACATTTCATTTTATCAGGAAATGAGAATTTCCTGAAATCTGTTCAAGAGAAAACTCTAAATTTTCTCAATGATTCGGCACTTTCCAAAAATGCGTTGTTTCCTTTTGTGGTCTGTTCTGTGGTGTGTCCCATGCTCACATGTTTGGAATCCCGTGTCTGAGCAGCAGGCGCCCCAGGGGAGCAGCAGGGAGGCGAAGTCGAGACATCGAGTCCTGTGCCCAGCACCACCTGCGCCCCCGTCACTCACGCAGGTGATGCTCAGCCCTCCATCATACACACCCGGTGCTCCCCATGACCCTGTCGCGCACACTCACTCCTGGTGTGCCCTACAGCCCTGCCGCCCGTGGCCAGGCTGATGGTACTGAGCCAGCTCTGGGTGGCCGCTCTCTCTGCGTCTCTGTCTCTTTCTCACATACAAACGTATGGCTGCTGGCTCACGGGGGAGCCTGGTCATGGCTACTGGCTCACAGGGGGGGCCTGGTCATGGCTACTGGCTCACAGGGGAGCCTAGTCTAGTTCTTTAAAGGGCCTCTGCACCTGCCCCAAGGCTTTGTGCACACACACCCCCTCAGTCCCTGCTCCCTGTCCCTACCTAGGCTTAGCAGGTCCCAGCCCCACCCAATGGGCAGGTCCTAGCTCCCCCCCCAACAGGTCCCAGCCCACCTTTGAGGTCTGCTTGGCCTCCAGGTGTCCCTTCAGGAAGCATTGCCATTGCCACTGCCCAGACAGAACAACCTGAACTGTCTCAGCACCGTTTAATACTCAAAAACAAGCAAGAACAACCGTTCAGAGCAGCGGTTCTCAACCTGTGGGTTGCGACCCCTTTGGGGGTCAAATGACCCTTTCACAGGGGTCTCCTAAATATGTCCTGTATATCAGATATTTACATTACAATTCCTAACAGTAGCAAAATTACAGTTATGAGGTAGCAACGAAAATAATTCTATGGCTGGGGGTCACCAAACATGAGGAACTGTATTAAAGGCTTGCGGCATTAGGAAGGTTGAGAGCCACTGGTTTAGAGCTGTTTTTTAACCTTTCTAATCTCATAGCACACTTGAACCTACAGTTAAACTTCCATGGCAAATTATGTTGATCCAAAAAAAGAGTTAAAAAAAAAAAAGAATAATATGCCTACTGTGTTTTGAACTTCTTTCAAAAATAATTTAATTAATGATCTTTAAAATTTTTCACGACCCTCTGTTTGCACACCAATGTCCCACGGCATGCCGGCTGAAAATCCCTGCTTTAGGATTTATCATGTGATCGAGGTGAAGGGCGAAGCTGTTAAAAGGCTGTTCTCCATTGCCCATATACAAAACCTTTAAATAAGGAGCAACAGTAGGGAAAATCTAGAGCATTCTTTCCTCAATCCAGTCCTGACATCTACTTTTGGTTTGTTTAAAATAAAACATCTTAAGGGAAGCACTGCATGGCCATTGTCAGTCATAGTTATAGCACGTATGCCTGTTCTGTGCATTGAGAAGTTTCAGGGAGTGTCATTATGCTGTCCTGGTGGGCAGGAGAGGGGTCTGTGTGTCCCTTAAGAGACTGGCATACAGGTGTAGGTGTGTGTGTGTTTGTGTGTGTTAATAGAAATACATGTATACACTCACTGGTCTGTGTGTGTGAACATGTATATACATGCACTGTTCTGTGTGTTGATGTAAATACATATACACACGCACTGGTCTGTGTGTGTGAACACGCATGTGCAGTACTATTCCATGTATGTATAAACACATACACATGCTCACTGTTCTGTGTGTATATAAATACATACATATACGTACTCAGCATGAAATTTTACTTTGACTCTTAAGAAAATTCTTTGAATTCACTGCTTCTCTGAGTTTTGAAAAAGAATTTCCTTTTAGGATTTCTTATAGGTTCTTCTAGGTTCTGGAAGTTTACACACATCAAGTTAAACCTTTGGCTGCTGAGAAAGATGTGTCCAGGTTCCCACTGTCTTCTCGAAACCTTCCTCTCAGAGGGAACCTATTCTTCTGTCCTGGGTTTCAGGGGGCCTCGGGGACCGGCTGTCTTAGAAGACCGTGGACAGGCTCTTCCTCTGTGCCGTGGAGATTCATCCAGAAGTTTCTCGTGCTTACATCCATTAAGATGTGCTCTTACAACGCACGCAGACCCCTCATAGAGTCCTGTGAGCACCTGGCCCGACCTCAGCGTGTGGTGTCCACACTCAGACCAGGACTGTGACGAGGCAGCAGCCTCCCCTGACCTAACCCACACCCGATTCAGGGCAGTGTCCTCTCAACTCAGAGAGGCGTTTTCAAGGTGTACCTCTCACATCCTGCCTGGGGACCCCTCCCCATCACTTCCTTTAATCCATTTTCCTGACATGCTCAGGCCATCCAGCCACCGTTTCCACACACCATGACATCACTGTCCCCCTTCCCTGTATTTGTCAACACAACATATGTGCCTTGTGACCCCTCCGGTCTGACTAGCAGTCAGTGAGCTGGGGAAGCAGGTCTGCGTCCCGGCCCAGAGACACACGCGGTCTGGGACTGAGCCCGGTCCCTGTCTCTTCCCCAGTTCTCACCTGATTGGCCAGTATCTTGTAGCCACCAAGGAATGGGTAGGACCTTCTGGACGTCACTTACTAGAAAATCTTCCCAGGCTCTTGCCAGGGACCGGCCCACTCTGAGCCCAAGTGATGGCTGGCTCCTTTTTCTTCCTTCTGACAACATTTAGAATTTGTTCCTGTGGTTTTGTGAGGTTTCTTTCTATCTGCACCTGACTTTCTCCTCTAGGGTCACGTCCCAGAGTGGCCTCAGCCCAGTCAGTTGGGACACCCTCTGAAACACATTCTAAAGATTCAGGAGCGAGGTTTAATTTAGAGCCAAGAGACCCATGAGTCCATGAAAAGGGGGTCACTTATATCTGGGGCCAGACACAGCCCAGTAGGAAGGCCAGTGCTGCCTGTCTCTGGCGGTGTGGGCTCAAATACCCTGCTGGTCTCTGGGGAAGAAGAGTCGTGTATATCCCATAGGGAAACTAAACACACAGTGTTGTCGAGCGTATAATCGTTTCTGCTTCTGTGCAAATACACCTGTGACCAGTGGCACTGCTGGCCAACAGGGTGCCTGGACAACCCCCACCCACAGCCAGGCTTGGCCCTCAACATGGGGCTACACTTAAAGGGTGATTCTATCACCAGCCCCTGAGAGTTTACCCTGCCTCTTACTTTCTGGTCTGCCGTCCCTTGTGATAAATCTGAACACAGTGAACCTACCCTCATGTTGATTCGGGAGCTCTGTTATGGTGTAATTTGCATTTCTCAGAGTCTCTGCCATGTTCTCAGGCCCTGAGTCAGACCCACCTGCACCCTCACCCTGCAGCGAAGGCCTCTGAGCACGCGGCCCACACTGAGCCCTGGGAAGCCACAGACGGGATTCAGGGCCAGCGGGAGACAGTGACTCCCTCAGACTGATGGCCCTCTCTGGGTTCCAGCAGGAGGCTGTGACTTCCTCAGACTGACGGCCCTCTGTGGTTTTCTGGGTTTGGATCATTTTTGTTTGGTTGGTTTTTAAGACCGATTTTCTGTGATACTTTTCTCCTTAAAACGCTGGTTGCTTACTAGGCTGCCTGACTAATTTGGCAGCATCCGTTCAGCAGGTGTCTAACCACCACCCATCCAGGGGAGATCCTCAGCGCTCCCCAGAAACTCTGGAGGAAGCCCAGGCCGGCGGCGGGACGGCGCTGCTGCCCGTGTCCAGTCTGGGTCTCTACCGTGGCCGAGCCATGGCTCTGTGATGGGGTCTCCGGGTCTTCCATGCCCAGCCATCTTCACGCCTCCACCTCCCCTCTTTGCAAAGCCCCTCCACCACTTTCACATCTGCCTGCTACTCTTCCTTTGTGAGTCAGGTTAAATGTCAGTGTGTGGAAAAAATAGAGTTCAGAGCTATTTTAAATATCTCTGCATGCTGGCACCCGGGGTATTGCATGGCACATAAATATTTGTCTGCTTTTAAAAAGTCATATTCTGACTGAGAGCCTTGGGCAACTTCCCTTTTCCATCATTGTCACCTGCTGCATCCTGACCTGGTGCATCCCAGGTGCCCTCTCCCTCATTAGTGCTGACGCCACTCTAGGCTGCGGTGTGCTCTCAAGTCCTTGGGTCACCGCGGGCATGCACTGTCCTTTCTCCAGGATGTGGGGGCCGGGAACCAGACACCTGAGCCTGGGGAGTGACAGCATCTGCTTGCATGTGAACTGGGTGAAGTTGGGGGCCGCCTGCTGGAAGGAGCACAGCCCCAGGGTGGAGCTGGGGAGTCGCAGGAGCGGAGAGCTCTGGGAATCCCAGGAACACCCAATGCAGTCGCCTCATTTACAGGTGAGGAAACCATGGCCCGAGGCCAAACAATCTTCCCAAAGTCACGCAGATAATTTATTGCAGAACCAGGATTAGAGTCTATACGTTCCCAATTCTTGGTTTCGAGTTTTCCTTTTTCTTCTTTTTTTCTTTCTTTAGATTATATTAGTTAGCCTCTTTAAGTCTGGACACTCCTAGAACAGAGAGAAATCAAATTCCAATAGTCATAATAATATTTCTTTGAGAATTTTCCTCTACAAACTGTTGGGAAGAGGGACATCGAGAGCCCTGCCACGTGTGCTCTGGGCTAGAATTCAGGCCTTTGAGGAAACATGTTTGAGAGAAATGTACCCTGGCCTGCACGGCTCTGTCATCAAATCATTTCATTGCTTCCACAAGGTAAGCTTTTCCTCCCTGAGCAAAGTAGAACAGGTGCAAACAAGTTAGCATGTGTCTGCAGGTGGGAGGCCCCTGTGGCAGAAATGCTGCTCTGTTCTCCTGAGTGCGTGCCACGCCACTACGTGCCACCATGGCTTCCACATGCCACTATGGTCTCCACATGCCACCATGGCCAGGCAACACCTTTGGACCTGACATTTTCAGTTTCTCTCAGCCCATCCTGGCATTGTGACCTAGGGGGGGCCCTGACCCAGGTGGTAGATGCTCGGCTGTCTCAGACTGCCTGAGAATGCTGTGCTCCGCCACAGAGCTGCTGGTGTTGACTGAAACCCCGAGATTGGTGCCTGGTGTGCTGGGGACGCTGTCCCCTGTGCTGGCCTCACAGAGTTCTCACTAGGAGAGTTCTGTGTGTGTGTGTGTGTCCTGACAACTCTCCCAGGGCCAGGAGTAGCCCAGATGTGCTTGCTGCATGAGTTACCTCCAGTGAAAGCCCCTTGTGCGCCCCCATCGTGACTGGTTGGAGTGAACTTGTCCTGGAGGCTTGGGAGGAGGTGGCCAGTGGGAGGCAGCTCCTCTCCATGAAGCAGGACTTCACTCCTTAAGTTTCTCAGCCAATGCGTCTTCCTGGGAACATGGATCTCGGGGGCAGGAGGACGCAGGAGTCTCTGTCCTTGCTCCTAAAGGCACCCACAGCTTGTGGGAAGGGCTTGTGTGCAGCATGTGGCACGAGCCGACTCGAGGATCCCGCCGGGCAGAGGGCCCCGCCCCGCAGGGTGGTGAGTGAGGCCAGGGAGGAAGCCAGGCTGGTCCTGTGGATGAGCAAAGATGGGTGCAGGAAGAGGGAGGGGACGACAGCTACTCCAGCAGGACAGAGAAGGGCAGAGCATGGCTTGCGAGGGAAGAGCAGGGCGCCCGCTGGCCGTGTGAAGTGTGGACGGCACAGGACGCAGGCCAGAGAAGCTGAGGAACAGCACATGGAGAGATGGCGGGAGTCTAGGCAGCTGGCGCCGTGTTCAGATGCTGTCTGGACTGGCCACTTGGTCCGAGGCAGCCTCCGAGCGCACCTGTGGGAGGTGGGAGGGAGGCGCCTACCCCCACACCCATCAGCGACCTGTCGTTAGAGCAGCCCTGATCATCTTCTGAACCCAGAGCGGGAGTTTCACATGGCTGTGCTGACCCCCCTGGACTCAGGGCCTGGACATCCTCGGGCCAGGGCACACACAGGCCAACAGCAAGTCCCTGTGTGTCTGTCATGTGTGTGTCTGTCACACACATGTCTGTTGCAGGCATGTGGGTCACACACGTGTCTGTCTGGTGCTGGTGCGTGTGCAGTGTTCCCGTGTCCCTTCCCCACGGGATGACGTGTGGAGGAGGCCTCCAGGAGGGCCCAGCTAATCCCAGGGAGCTCCACCCCTTCCCCGAACGGACACCCTCTGCTCTGGGAGGACATTTGTGGACGTCCTCCCCTCGGGACCTGCACAGTCGGACACAGGGTGAGGCCTGAGGGGTGTGACCTGAAGGACACATGGACAGGCTGCCACAGGCCAGAGCTTAGCTCACCACCCACACCTCCCTCCACGCCTGAGTCCTCAGTGACTGTCCTATTGTAACCCTGGGGACCTTAGGGAGACATGCTGACCAGCAGTCTAAGGTCCAGTCCGTTCCACTGCACCTTTTGTGAGAAAACCTTTGCTGGCAGGAGTTCCCCAAGGATCCTCCTCCTGAACCAGGCAGAAGCATTCTCCATCCCAGAAGCAAAAAAATGGGAAAGATCCTTTTTATTTTTTAGAAAAAGTTCTCTAAAAGATTTTTAAAAGCCTTTGTCTATGTAAAGAATATATATGAAACATGGAATTAATATTTCCTCTGGGGTCTCATGCTCATTGTTATGAAAAGTGGCTGTCACAGCCCAGCAGAGCAGCGTCAGGGCCTCTGAAATGACAAAGGGTGTGGTCCCCTCCCTGTGGCCTGTCTCTCTGCTGCACGCCACCTTCCCCTGTGGTGAACTCACTGGGCCTCTCCTGCTTCTGACTGGCCGATGTGAATGTGCCAGGGACTCGGAAACCAAGATTTCAAGCTTTCCAGGTGTCCGCCAGAAAGATTGCGAGCTGGCTCTGAGGTCCATCTGCAGGTCTTCGCGCCAAGCCGGCAGCTGGAGCCACAGCGCTCAGACCCCGAGAAGTTTATTTTGATGATTCAGATACCCTCACTGCCTTGTTCTTGGATGACAAAGTTGTCGTATATTTGGGTTCTAATAAGGTATAACAAATATAAAAACAATTTCACAAGACTGGTTACACAGAGGGAAGACTTTGTCCCAGACTATTGCAGTGAAGGGAGAGGCTGAACCTGACTGCAAGTCCCCCAGAAGCTGGTGGGTTTATAGCCCAAAGGGACTCGGCTGCTATCCTGGGGGGAGGCAGGTTCTCAAGAAACCAACTCAGCAGCAGTCCTCCCCACCAAAAAAAAACTGGCCTCAGCACACCAAGGACTAGGCCTAGTCCAGAGATGGTCGGCCCAATGAATGTGACCAACATTTGGCCAAGAGAAAACTGCCCTAATGTTCTCATCCAACCTGTGGCCAGCAGGGCCACACCGGTGGGGCCTGACCCAAGTCACACGTTTGTGCTTTAGGGTTCATGCCTGCAGTTAGGATCTTTCATGGACAGATTATTAAACTTGAGAGATCTTGTGAAGTTCAGAAGAGAATTATACAAATGAAAATCACAATCTATCATTACATTCAGAATTCACTGGGGATGACCCAGAAATGCGTCTAATTTGTCGCTTTTTAGGACAATTGAGCAGCACTTTTGCTTGTTTATCTGAGGGCTTGCAATAAATAATTTAGGGCCTGTTTGAATGCTGCTAAGTGTGGGCTCCTTCAGCTGTCAAGTGCCCTCCAATTACAGTAAACGTCCCTACAAATATTCAGCTGTGAAAACACGGTTCGCTCGGTCCCACTGGAGACCAGGAAATTGCTTAGTTCACTTGTTTTAAGCAACTGATGCTTGTAAGTGCACAATTTTTTTTTCTTGGAACTATCTCTGGTGTTATCTAAAAAATGAAAATGTTTTTATTAGAAAAAATTTTTACAGAGAACTCCATTTATAATTTGGGGTCCAACTCTACTTACACTATGCGAAATATAGTTTAACTTGGGCACACGAAATCGGGGTGTCTGAGGGTCTAGACAGCACCCAGAGGAAGGGCCACCTGTTTATGTCACTCGTAAAATGTGCCTCAGACCCCGAACTGCAGAAAAGAGACAGAGTCAAGGAGATGTCAGGTCTCTGCTCACATTATCTGACAAATTGTCCTCTCATGTTTAATTCAGTGGTACATTCACTGTCCTGGACTTTTCAATGAGACAAAACCATAAAAGCTATGGTTTAAAATTAAATTGTGTTTGAGACAATTTATGCAGCTAATTTCTCACTCAAATGTACCTACTGTACGTGGAAATGCCTTTTCTAGAGTCAGTGCTATGACAGATGCTTATTTTCTAGTAAAAACTAAAAGAAAAACTTTCTATGATTTTAGTGGGTTACATTGGGGGTCATTTCAGAGTCCACACTAATTCTGACAAGTCTGTAAACTTATACATCTTTGCCAAAAGTTTCTACACAACCGTTGAGCACATGGGCCTACAAATGCCTTGATCATCTTTGGTTGGCTGAACATGTAATTTCAGATAGCTGCAACTGCGCTTGTCAAAGCTGGTGTCATTTAAGACTGGCATCTTGAATTCTTGATAATGTTAGTTTAGAATGGTCAAAGCTTAATTAATAGATGGCATTTCTTTGCAGTTTTATTCATTTCCAATGCTCAACTGCCTTTGCAAAACAATGAAACTATTGATAAACACCAGATTGGGTTAAATGTCAGAACCCGAGTATTGAGGAGATGGTATCTAGCACGACGTTGGCAATTGCCCCAGAGTGGACATGCGCACTTGGCTACTTGACGCCGGTGCCCAGGGCAGGACAGACTTCAGCCGAGAAAGAGAAACGCTGGGGGCTGCTCACACACAGACAAACTCGGCTGGCTTTCCTAGTGGACGCAACTCAGGAAATATGGTCTGAGCTGTCCGGTCCCGAGACGCACCTGGGCGAGGGTGCACAGGTCTCTGCTGCCGGCCCTGTGCCTGGGGGCTCCAACTAGAGGGTGGGCTGGAGCAGGGACCCTGTGGCAACACGTGGAAATGTGGGTGGGGCCCCAAGCACCTGACTACAGAGGGTCCCCCATCCTGCCCTTGCCCTGGTCCTATCAGTGGGTCATGACACCTGAGAGGTGCATCCTCCAGTTGGGGACCCTTGGACGCAGATGACCCCTATCCTGAGGTGGAACTGGCCCCTCACTCTGTCTGCATGGCCCGTTGGTCTCAGCCTGGAGACTCCACAGCCAGCGCCCCGCCCTCTCGCGGCCTATGGTGTGTCCCTCATTCCCTGAAAACTGTGTCCCTGTGCGACCATCGGCATCACTTCCCCTTGTGTGTCCCGGTGTCCTGAGTCTCACGTGAGCCCTGAGGTCCTGCAAATCTAGAAGTCCCAGGAGCCCCGAGGACTCCCCTCGGGGAAGCAGAGCCCCTTGGGACCACGTCCTCCCCAGGATGACCCCTTCCCTGACCTCTGTCCCACATGTCACCGCCTCTTACTCTGCTGTTGCGTGCCTCGTCCCTCTGAGAGGAAATTGTCCTCCATCACTGGTGGTCTGTCCTTGTCTTGGGGCACACACAACTCCAAGGGCCATGGTAGGAGCCACGGTCAGCACAACTTCACACCCACCCTGTGCGTGAGTCCCCAGGCTGCTCACGAGACACAGACCGTGTTTGAGCAGATGGTCACCAAGGTCCGCCGGGCCCTCTCAGTGGGAGGTGCTGGGCAGGGCTAGCTCCCCACACCCTGGCCAGTCCTGCTCCAAGGCACCTACCCCACCGACCACGCTGTCTCCCTCAGCCCCGGCTGTGAGCCTGTGCAGGCTCTATGTTAATTGTTACGCAGAGTCTTAAATATCAAGGAAAGATCTGGGGCAATAAGCAGAGAGAGACCCAGGGGAAATAACCTAAATTAAAGATGTTGTTGAAGTTGGAGTTCACGGCGACCTAAGCATTTTCCCCCTTAATGATGCTTCCGGCACCCTGTGCGGGAGCAAAGCTCTCAGCAGTGGAAGCTCAGGCAGCTCTGAGATTTCAGTGACAAAATACAGACCCTGCCCTGCTCTGCTGAAGCCGCACACGCGATGAGCCTCGAATCCTGTGGCTTTCTTATCTTTTGCTTCTGAGGCCTCTCACGTGAAACCTGTTCTGTCTTTACTCTCTGCCTCTCTACTCTCATCTTGTTCTAAGCGGGGTGCAGACACAGCCTCGGCGAAGCCAGAGAAGACGTCTCAGAAACTAAATGTGGCATCAGTGCAGAGAGTGGCCACAGGGTGGGCAGAGCTTCTGGATCAGCCAAGTCCCAACCTTGGCTCCTCCTGGAGGTTTGCCATGACATTTCCTCCAACAGGGTATCCTAGGGCTTGGTGTGCCATCTCCAGAGCCCTCGAGCAAAAGAGCAAAGGCCGGGTCACATATGCCCTCCCTGGGTGGTCATGATGGGACGGGGAGCCACAGTCAGCAGGGGGACAACAGGAAGGTACAAGGGTAAGCTGGGAGCGAGGGGACACTGTCCTGGTGGGCAGGTGCACAGAGGCGTCCCCACAGGACTGGAAGCCGAGCTGGGGTCGTCCAGGCTCAGAGACCTTGCTCTGCTCAGGAGAAGCTCTTGAAAGTTTCTGAGAATGTGACAAGATGGCCTCAGCCCCAGAATTCCTCCCGGGAAGAGGGAACTCCCCACTTCTGCAGCCAGGACCCATGTCTGTGCACATTTTAATTGCAATTGTGTTTTGTTTCTTTAACTTTTGTATCACCAAATGCTGAATGTTTCTGTTTGGGCAGGTTGGGAGCATCTTGCTTCCTGTCTGTGTGGCTGGCTCTGGCCACCATCGCACCCATGCTGGGTGCAGCTTTGATTAGCCAAGGAGCCCGGGCGGCTGCGAGGCAGCCATCACCATTTATTAAACGGGTGCCCAGCGAATTGGCCTTCTTATCGCAATGCGTATTTACAGTGCAATGGGCAATCCAATCTTCAATCTGGGGTGCTGCTGCTGATAAATTAACAGATGTCGATTGATTTTTTCCCTCTAGTCTCCTGTTTACACCTGACAGGCCATACTTTATAGCTGAGCAGTTATTTGAAGTTATAAACATTATAATTAGCAATTTTTTAATTAGGCTGACAATTAACAGGAGATTTGCAAAGCTGCTAATTTGACATGTCAGTGTTTATGTTAACCACAACTTGAGTGAATTCAATTGAACAGAACCAGGGTGTCTGGGAAAAAATCAATCTCAGAAGAACCTTCTCTCCCCACTTGGCTGGCTTCGTGGCACTTAGACAGGGAAGTGGAAACTCAGAGATTTCACAGGATGACAACACTGACAGCTGAGCCTACAACAAGAGGGGCCCCGGCAAGAGGTGCTCACAGGGGCACAGCACAGAAGCGGGTCCCGGTGCTGCGTCTGAGGCGCCTTCCTCAAAGGCAGCTGTTGGCTCCACCCTGATGAGACAGGCGACTGAGTCCTCATCACTGTAGAGCTGTCCCAACACAGATACAGCAAGGACCTGGATGGCAGACTCCTCTGTTAGGGTTAGGGGGTCCGGGGCATCACTGTGTGCTGTGCTGACTTGACAGAGAGAGAGAAACGTAGAGACAGAGAGAGACAGAGAGACAGAGAGATGGAGAGAGACAGAGAGAGAGAGACAGAGATATGGAGAGAGAGAGAGAGATGGAGAGATAGAGACAGAGAGATGGAGAGAGAGAGACACAGAGAGAGAGAGGGATGGAGAGAGACAGAGAGATGGAGAGAGAGAGATACAGAGAGAGAGAGAGAGAGAGATGGAGAGAGAGAGAGATGGAGAGAGAGACCAAGACAGAGCTCCATGGGGTGGGGGACATCAAGAGACAAAGGAGGGGACAGAGAGTCCCAGGGAGGGAGGCAGAGTCACACAGAGACTTGGCTCCATCATCCGTCCGTGTCCTCCTGTCCAGGAGGCTCTGAGATGCCCCCCGGGACCTGTTGCCTCTGCCGTCTCAGAGGCTCTGGAGTCGGTTCCTTGGTGACGGCTCCAGCACAGGAGATGCCCCTTCTGCTGGACACTTAGGGAGACTTCAGAAAAAGGAGATTTTGTGCAGCACCTATGGCTCAAGGAGTAGGGCCTGGCCCCGTATACTGGGGGTGGCAGGTTCAAACCCGGCCCCAGGCAAAAACTGCAAAAAAACAAAAAAGAAAGAAAGAAAACGGAGATCTTCCTGGAGTGGTGGCTTCAGAGGAGAGGAGGTCAGAGTGGCTCACAACCTCCTGAGTCTGTGCAAGGCTGAGGGAGAAGGGGGAAGAAATTATTTGAGATTTCCAATAAGAAGAAGAGAGAGCTTTTAGGAAAAGGAAGGCATTTTGGACGTGGAGAACAGGGTTTCGCGAGTTCTGCGCATGATTGCCTCTTTCTTTTCCCAAGGCAACATCTCACTTCCTGTGTGCGCTGAGCAGCCACTAATTAAACTTCGCAGTTGTACCAGAAGCAGCTCATTGAAGTCGAGATGTGCTGTGGAGCTTTGATTAATAACTTTTTGCTGCTTTCATATTTTTTTTGAAAATCTAGATCACAAGACATTTGCCACCTGGAGACACAGGATCTGAAACCCCGTTTTGAACTTGTCACGAGTCTGCACACTCGTTCTCAGGAGCTAAACACATGGCATCCTGGAATTTGCGTCACTGAATTAGTTATAAGGCCCAGCTTCAGCAGCACCTTTGTTAAAACGAAAACAGCGGATGGCCTTGCTGTAGGCGGAGCGTCCCCAGTGCTGGCCCTTTACCCTGTGCACCCCACACCATCGCACGGCGGCTGCCTCCCTCCACCCACCCTCGGGCCCCACTCCATGGCAGAGAAACACCCACAGCACTCTCGGGGCAGCCAGATCACAAAGCCTTAGGAATAACTATAGGTGCCCTGTATAGCTGAGCACATTTCTTTTTAAATTACTAACTGTAATTACTATCATTAACTTCACATTGGTGAGCACGCTGGTCTAAAGAATCAGTTCTGAATCTACAGAGTCAAGACATTTATACTCTATACTAATAGACCCGACAAGAACCCTTGCAATATGCACCATAGGTGTGATCCCACCATTCACCCTCCCTCCATCTGACCTCCCAGTCCCCTCCCATCCCCCCTCCCTCCTTCATCCACATTGTACCCCCTAAATGCATTAATGTACACATGATCTGCCTCTTTATGATTTAATAAAAAAATAAGCTATAGAGTCGAATTCTCCTTGAGTCCCACATCAAGAGTCAAGTTCCCAAACCTGAAGCCACAGTTGAGACCTCAACGTGATGAGGAAGGCCGTTTACACAACAGGGAGGGAGGGGACATGTGTCACAAAGTCAAATACCAGAGGAGCAGGAGGGCTGAGGCACGGATGCCGCTCCTCCAACCCTCTGCCTCCCTCTGTCTCCATCTCCCCCACACACATCTCTCAACCAGTGTAAAAGTCAAACAAGCTAATCCTCTCCACCCTGAAAAATCAGATCTTGTGAAATGAGCTCAGTGTGGGATAAGGAGAAACACTTGTCTCTAGGGTAGGAGGGGCAGAGAGGATGGGACGAGGAGCCAGGGACAAGGCCACCGTGGTCCCCATACCCCCATGGCTTCACGTTGAGGCCGTGGCTTCTCCCGTGCTCCTGTGGTTTTGTGCTCACGCTCCCTCACCAGGGAGGTGCAGGGACGCTGGGCAGGCAGAGACGTTGTGAACCCCGTCCAAGTTTGCCTGGCTCTTGGATAGGGGTGGATTGCTCTGAACTTTCTGTTAAACCAAAGGAAATTATTTTAAAATTACTTTCCGGGATATTAACAGATACTTGTATGGATGTGCCCTTAAAAAGTTAAATTATTCGCCTGTGGTCCCAGCTACTCGGGAGGCTGAGGCAAGAGAATCGCCTAAGCCCAGGAGTTGGAGGTTGCTGTGAGCTGTGTGACGCCACGGCACTCTACCGAGGGCGATAAAGTAAGACTCTGTCTCTACAAAAAAAATAAAAATAAATAAAAAGTTAAA
>CAUYRH010181424.1:0-15388 GCA_963574655.1 Perodicticus potto | reverse complement strand
ATATATATATATATATATATAATATTTTCTCTTTAAGGATATTAGTTATATCCTGAAACTCTTTGGGAGTTTTCTTCCATTCCTAGCATTATCTCTGCTTCCTAAAAATTCTTTTTTGTTTCTTGGGTTTTGGCCCCTGTTTTCATGGTGAAATATTGTTACTCATTTATATTTAAGAGTGAATGACATTCTAAAAAGGTCATTGAAAGTTTCATTATGTGGGCGAGGCCATGCCTCCAGGATACTCTGCTTTCTCTAGAGAAGAGTCCTTCAGTCTTTTGCCTGCTCCTCTGACCTGAGCTGAGCTGAAAGTACTCTGGAACTGGATGGGAAAGAACACTGGGGAGGAGTTTCCCTAGTCAGCAATTTTCACTTCATTTTCCTTTCCTATTTTTAGTTTGGCAGCTATCCATAGCCAATGCTAGCTGAAGCCTGTCTGGAGCTTGCTTCCTTCCTTCCTTCCTTCCTTCCTTCCTTCCTTCCTTCCTTCCTTCCTTCCTTCCTTCCTTCCTCCTTTCCTTTCCTTTCCTTTCATTTCCTTTCCTTTCCTTTCCTCTCTCCAAGTGTCAGTAAAGTGCTGTGGAGTCATAGCTCACAGCAACCTCAAACTCCTTGGGCTCAAGCAATTCTCTTGCCTCAGCCTCCTGAATAGCTGGGACTATAGGCACCCGCCACAACACCTGGCTATTTTTTTTAGAGACGGAGGTCTCACTCTTGCTCAGGTTGGTCTCAAACTCGCGAGCTCAAGTAATCCACTCATCTCGGCTGGTCTCAAACTTGTGAGCTCAAGCAATCCACCCATCTCAGCCTCCCAGAGTGCTAGGATTACAGGCATGAGCCACCATGCCCTGCTAGTTTTCTTGTTCTGTTTTTTCAGGGAATATACTTCTTCCCTAGATGTGGGGAAGTTGGTCACTTGACTATGCTATGAAATTATATGAGTTTGGAGGGTATAGCATTCCTTATGTAGACTAAACAATTTCTCTGTTTTCAGGTGCACTCTACCCTGTCTTCTGAACTACCTGATACTTCCCGAGACTTTCTGTCAATCTATGGTTTTCTTCTTGTAAACCCTCTAAAAGTAATTAGATACACTTTCCAGTTTTCTAAGTAATTTACAACTTACTCACCTGAGCTCTCATGCACACACACAGTCTCTCTCTCTATTCTACTTCAAGTGTCAATGGAAATGAAGTTCATTTGTGTACTTGTTTTTTCTCTTTGGTAGATGGAGGTAATTTGCAAGCAAGGCAGGTGGAAGAGAAATGAAAACGTCTTAATCTCACTTTCAAAGGTAAGAAAATAGATACCAAGGTGTCTAAGCAGACACAGTCAGCCCTGTTTCCTCATACCTTTTCATAGGGTGGTAGAGGAAGTGATGGTTCAGGGTAGAAAGGAAAGAACAAAGGCAAGCTCCATGCTTACACATGCCTTAAGCGTAGTGAGAATATGGGTCCAGTGATAGACAAAACCTGTGTCTCTTTCTCTCACTTATTTTTAAACCCCCTATTTCAGAGAAATTTGTAGCTGCAGGTTTGCATACGTCTTGCAATGTACAAGTGATTCTATACAAGATAATTCTTATAAGTAACATGAATAGGGCAAGCAAAGTGATTTTTGTAAATGAATTAGCATTTTTACATGCTCAAGGGAGCTCTGTTTAGGAGGAATAAATCCTTGTACATCCTTAACATATAAATCCTTAATACATTTAATCTGTAGATGAAATTTTCAAAGGAAAAATTTTTCTTAAAACATGGTCACACCCATGTGGGCATAAAGGAAAGACTGGGTATCCATTCCCTTTTACAAAATGAGTTCAACTAGGATTTCACTTTGGTTCTAAAGCAAAGAATGTTTATTAATAGAAAGTGCATTTATGCCACATGGGAGATCTTTCTCAGGCAGGTACTTCCCAATGATTGTCCTATATGAAGGGACCCACGTGAATTTCTCATATGAATATTGAATAGCAGTCTCATATCTGTGTTGGGGATGAAGGTTCCTTACTCTGAATAATCTTGAAACAGTTTGTAATATGAGATCAGCAGAACATATAGTAATGCCTAAATACTTTCACATTTATCTGGACTTCAAAAAACAAACATTAAGACAGACCTCAGAGTCCTAATTTACTAATTTCTGTGCATGTGATGATTCTCTGTTCATGTCTCATTGTTGCTTGTTTCTATCTTCAAAGGCCATCTAGATATTTTGAAAATTCTCAGTGAAGAGAAAGGATTAGGATAAGTACTCTAAATAAAATATTTTCATTAATGCCTATGAGCAAAATCTCACATTCTAGCATCAAAAAGTAAAGAGGTTTGAGGCAAGAAAGAATGAGGAAAGAGAGAAGAAAAAGTTCTTTCTTAGAGTTTCTTTGTGCATGAATGAGGGCAGAGAAGAAGGAGGGAACAGATATTTGGCTGACACCTATCCTGGGGCAAACACTCCTCTTTTCATTTTATTCTATTAAATTAAATCATTAAATCCACACAGGAGTCCTGCAAAGCAAGATGGGTATCCTTAAATTGTAGATAAACAAATGGAAGCTAGATTTTAAATAAAGTGCCTATAGTAATTCAAGTAGAAAATAAGCCTTCTAAATAAATAGCAGAAAACAAATAAAGCAACCATCATAGCAATAACATCAGTCAAGCTTCTCCAAGACTAATCATCAGAGCTTTGAGATGCAACCTGGATCGTCTGAATTATGCTACTCAAAGAATACCTTATCTGCTTAGTACAAATGCTATGTTTATATAGTCTCTAGAACATAGGGAAATTAAAATTTTGATGTTGTTAAGGCTGACAGTGAATGTTTTCTTGATTAAATATTCACTTTATCACTGAGTAAAACTTGTTTTAAAATTCCAAACCAATGTGGAGTTCATTGTATGTGTGTACTCATAGTTCTGTACCATTAGGCTCTCACTGTCACAGAAGAAACTTGAAACCCGAACAGACCAAACCTAATTATTTGTGAATTCCTGTGATAGAAAGGTGAGAAAAAATTACTGGGCCATAGTCAAGACATGTGTATTCAACTCTGACTCCTACATTATAACTAGAGAATTATTAGTCCACATTGGTATTGGCTTTCTTATTGGTATGGTGATGATGTTGAAATATGAGATCTGTTCCAACTTCTATATTATTAGAGTACATTTTTTTCTGCTGGAGTACTTACAGTCAGAAAGAGTCTGTGGATGTTAAAATTTGAGGGTCCTTTACTTTCTAAATGTCAAGAATTTACCTAAATCGATGGTGTATTTATTTTGCCCTCACATTTGAATGATAGTTTAGCTGGGGATAGCTATTGCTCAGGGAAAGCCAAGTAATTCTCGAATTGAGTTTTGCCTGTTAAACAAGATCATTCTCTTAATGGACCTCTTACAAATGGTGATGGCCGAGAGCCCCGGAAGGAATCAAGAGAAAACTACTTAGTGCATTAGAAGAAGATGAAAGCATGGGAGGAGAAAAGAAAGAGAAAAAAGAAACAAAAGAGAAATCCCATTTATCCTCCTCAGAGAGTGGAGAGTTAGGTAGGATCAAGTTTAAGTTCTGAAAGTACCTGTGGCTCTGATTCTGACTCTGAATCAACTTCCAGAACAGATCAAAATTATAGATGGAGACCATGAATATAGCAAATTTATACAAACCAGGCCTAAAAGAAAACTCAGAAAGCAATATGCCAATGGAAAAAGAAACTGGAAGACAAGAGGCACAGGAGGAAAAGGCAGATGGGGAAGGTGGGGTGGATGGAGTAGAGGAAGAGGAGGCAGGGGTCATTGGGGGTGGGGAAGAGGTGGAGGTGGCACTAGGTGGAGAGAGAGAGGGAGAGGTGGAAGAGGTGCTTCTAGAGGAGCCACCAGAGCCAAATGAGCACATATTACATAAGATGAATTTGGTACCATGTTTTCTGGATGTTCCAGTAGATTGCCTCGAATTAAGACAAGAAACCAAGGCAGGAGGACTGTTTTATATAATGATGATTCTGACAATGACAATTTTGTGTCCACTGAGGATCCTCTGAATCTTGGTACATCCAGATTAGGTAGAGTGCATAAAAAGCCAGGGTTAGCCATCTCATGGGATGGAACAGTTAATAAATTTAGAACTCTAAAAAAATTTTAAAAAAGTATTTTCCTTCAAAATTTTGAAGATATCAATTTATTGTCTCACTTCATCCAGTATGACTTATGAGAAATCTGATTTTAATTTTATTTAAACAACCTCATTTAACTCATTTATTAACTCATTTATTCATTTAACCATGAGGTTATGAGACATTATTATTATCTATATGTAAAGTATTATTAATATTATTAAATTTTACAAATGAGAAAATTGAAGAACTAAGAGGATAAAGCTGAAGTCATATAGTTTACAAATGTTAAAATCAGGATTCTAATTGATGCAATCCAACTGTTTACTAGTATGATATACTTCCTCATTTATTCTTGTTCTTTTGTATAATCTGTTTTATTTTCACAGAAAAGATTTTAGAATCTCCTCTTTTTCTTTAGTGCTCAGAAATTTCACTATGATGTGAATAGAGGACTTTTTCTTTTTTTTTTTTCTTTAATTTTGGGAAATTTTAACTACATGTTTATGAATTTCTTCCCTTAAATTTTCTTTTCTTTCCTTGAGCTTCTTTTATTTAGGTGATGAAATTTTGACTTTGTCTCATTAGTTAGTTTCCATGTTCTTATGTATTTTTCATTTCTGCTACATTTTGATAAGATTCCACCCTTTAAACTTTTAGTATGCCAATTTCATTGTGATTTGTAGACTATTTATTGAATTTCTTACCTCAACAATCTAACTTTTCATGTACATGATTTCTAATTGATTATTATACACCTATATACAGACCATTAAGTCTGCAAACACATCCTAGGTGGCCAAGGGGAGTACTTTGAAGGTGACCATAGTGATATTCAGCAACGAGGTCTGTAGCACTTTTATTAGGATGAGTTTGCAAACTGAATTACCTGAACTTGTATACACACATACATGCACACACTGTATTTTCACATATTTTGGAAGAAATTAATTGAAGTTAACCTATTATTATGCCCATTCGATTTATTATGCTTTCTTGGGTAGCACTGTCTCCATTTGTTTAGGTTACTAGCTGTCACAGTGCATGATTTCACTGAGTATTTAGTGATTTGTATTTGAGAACATGTCTTTGTACTGAAATAACATGTTAGTAGACTGTCTTCTAATAACCATACTGAAAAAAGTAAGATTCTTTGGTACTATAGAAATTGTACAAGATTTCTTGGAAAATACAGAATCCAAAAGATCATATTGAAAACAAAACCACCAAAAATATGTACAGAAGAAACAGCTACATAAGGTGGGCATGGCAGGAACCAGGAAGGCTCATTGTGCTGAGAACAAAAGTCATTTCCCCACAAGTAAGAAGGCAAATCACCACCAGTGAGTTTGACCTTCCCTTGAAGCTTATGATGACATTTAAATTATGACGTTAGCCCTCTCTGGTATCTTATCCTTGAACCCTTAGTTCTTGATATTTATTGCTTCCTCTTTCCAAAGTTGCTGTTTTAAATATCTCTTGCTCTTCTTAGTGCCCGCTCCAGGTCCCTAGCAACCTATACCCTCAATGAAGTGGGTTTCACTGTGTAATAACCTTTAGTGAAGCAGCTGTATGATCAGAGTAAAGATGCAGCAGTGTGTGGTAGGGAGGAGAGAGAATTGGGCTGAGAGCCATAAGACTTAGTTCTTAGTCTCAGGACAGAATTGAATTTTTGTTAAGCTCTGAGTTTCTGATTTTCTTTTTCTGCATAGAATGTAATAAATACTCTTGGAGGATGAGGGTTTATATAAATTTTATGTTCAGAAATTTTGAACACTGTAATTGTATGTTGTCAAAGTTCCCTATTTCATTCCAGTGATATGAGACTTCAAATATATGTTTTGATCAGATGGAACATTAATAACTTTAATCCAACATATATAATGAGATAAATACAAGTGTGAAATTAGAAAAAAATGAGGTGTGCATTAAAATTAATTATAGATTCTTTAGAAATGTGTTAGTAAACTGTCAAATTATCATTAAAGATTAATCACATATGACCAAAAAATGCTTAAAGTAATTTAAGCATTACAAGTAAAGTTATGAAGATAATCAAATAATAGTCTTTAAAGGGAAAAGTCATTCCAGCTCCAGGCTTTGAATTTATAAACCAAGCAGATTCAGTTAAGCCCTCTGTAGGAAATTATGAGCCTAAGGAGAATGTGAAGGGGAGAATGCAGAAACCCAAAGCTCTTTACAAAGGATTCTGCCCTTGTTTGATTCGATGGAGTTGATTTCTGCTTCACCTTCAGACTTTAGGCTTATAAAAGAGGAAAGATTCCCTAGAATGTTATACTAGGAAACTGATTGTGTCCTAAAGGGCACTGGACACAGATTCAGAAACCAGGATTCTAGCTTTTAATCTTCCACATAGTTGCAGGGGACATCTAAGTGCATACTAATATCTTGAAACTTCTCTTTTCCTCATCATGGAATGCAGAGACAGGATCAAATGACTTTCTTTCCAAGCTTGAGATTCTGGAATTAAAAAGGTCAAGATAACCGAATGGAAGCAAACCTAAGCATTTTAGGGAATTTGTGTGATCTTATTTTTCTTTCTAGTTTTTAATGAAATTCTAAATGAAAGGAAAAGTCAGTATCACAGATTTCAAAAAACAGAAATTATTAACTCTCCTTCCACTGCTCTGTCCATGAGAGAAGACTAAGAACATCCCCCTAACATCCCCATCTAACTGTGAAAAGAAGGCAGAATTTAAGCCTTCAATTATAACCAGAAACCCCATCCAAAGTTGAATACATGTAGAGCATTATGCTATAAATGCTTTGGGTGACAATGAATGATGACTATTCTTTCTTTTCAGCGTAACCACATCTCTCCAATGGCTCCACACTGATAATTCTTCTCTGTCTTCCTCAAAGCACATCTTTCCACTTTACCTCACCTTTATTTGAAACTACCTCAGTTTCTGACAGATCTCAAATTTCCAACAAAAATGTTCTGCCAGGATCAAAGGCAAATACATTTCCATACCAGTCAAACCCTGCTCAGTGAGCTTCATAGTGTATCCAACTTGTTTAGTTGGGGTGGAGTTCTATAATGAGCATATGGCTGGAGATCTCACTCTTGGTGTGCAAAAGCTGGAGGAGACAGTGAGCTGACAGCTGTATAACTCTCATTGAAATGGCATGTTTTAAAGGGTGCTTTGAAGCTAATAGAAGGAAGAAGAAATATACACATTTGCAGCCTCTCCACATTCTACTTCAAAATATTAGATGCTGTTATTTACCTGGGTTGGCAAGAGGAGAAGGGAGATCTCTAATGATGAAATTTAAATATTCTTTGTGTTAAGAGAGAAGGGAGACTACAGGATCCTGAGACCCTCTGCTATATGGTGACTGTGTCTATCTTAGTTTCCTAGCTTTCTCTCTACCCCTCTTTCCTCCATCCCATGGGAAATGTACTAAGTACACAATTGGGTTTTTATTTTCTTTCTTAGTAGGTTTGGCTGCAAATGTCTAATGAATGTATTAAAAGAGAATTAACTTCAATTTGCCATTTCAGTTACCAGGTTGTCATAGATTTTTAAAAATAGTTCCCAGTGTGCATGAGGCTCAAGAAAGTAGACATTTTTCATATAGCCCTAGTGCAATTCTAAATTGTTATAACCTTTCTAAAGATAATTTTGCCAAATTATTATTATTTGATAATTTTGTCAAAAGCCTTAAAAATACCCATTTTCACTCAGCAATTGTACTTAGATAAAAGTATAAATGTATGCAAAGATTTAGCTTCAAGAATGCTTTGCACAGTATTGTTTATAAAATCTAAATGCTGAAAACAAATTGAGTCAGTAATGGTTAAGTAAATAATATCCCATCCACACAATGAAATGGTTTGCTACCACTAAAACAATGTGATGGTTATAATGGGCTCTATAATGGTTGATATTGAACAGATTTATGATACATGTTCAAGTTCTAAATACAACATGTGATGCCATGTTGTAAGCTATTGAAAAGCTATGTACTAAAAGCATTGGAAGAATAATATATTGAAATATTAATAGTTGTTATATCTAATGATAGACTTACAAGTGGAATTTAAGGTTTTCTTTTTTATATCTACTTTATAAACTTCTAAAACAAAATGAACTATTTTTTAATAAAATAAACTCTCCTGTAATGGGAAAATTAAGTTAGGCAGAAATATAAGATAAATCAGAGAAGATAGAGGGGAAGGAATATAGTTAATAAGATATTAAATCTGGGCATGGTTGCTCATACCTATACCCCTAGCACTTTGGGAGGCTGAAGCTGGAGGATCTCTAGAGGCCAGGAGTTCAAGATCAACCTGGGCAATAGTATGACACTGTATCTACCAAAAATAGATATATAAGCTGGGCATGGTGGTATGTGCCTGTAGTTCCAGTTACACAAATGGCTGAGGCAGGAGGATCATTTAAGCCCAGGAGTTTGAGATCATAGTGAGCTATGATGAGGCCACCATACTCCAGCCTGGGTGACAGGGTGAGACCCTGTCTTAAAAAATGTTACAAATTCACAATTTGCTGAGGGCCTGAGCTATTCTACGAAAAACATGGAGGGGAAATGTATGAAATAATTTTTCCGAAGGCAGAATTAACAACACTTGATGACAACAGGAAATGGTGATGAGGAATAGTGACTTTTCTGTGTGTGTGTATACTGTTGGGAGAAACAACGCCTTATTGTATCAGTTTGAGTTGATAGAGAATATTTAAGATGTCCTATAGCTAGTGGAAGAAGTAGATTTGGTGTCCAGTGCACTGTCAAAGGAGGGGGATTTCTTTTATCAGTACAACTAGAATGATAAAAGTTAATTAACCAAGACAAAAATGTGGTCATTAAAGACCTCTGTATAAAGAGTGTTAGTAAGTGGGTAGATGAAAAAGGATCAGTAAAGTAAAGAGAGGGCTGTCTAGAGAAATAGAAGGAACACACTCAAAATAATGCAGCATAATGAAAAACTAGGGGAGGGTTCTCCACAAAACATATTATTTCAGAAAGATCAGGGGCAATGATGACAGAGAAAAGTCCCCTGAATTTGAGAAGGGATTCTTATTGTAGTCTTAGGAGAGAAATAATTCATTTCTGGAGGTTATTGAGAATAGAAGCAAAATTATGGAAAATCATTCAAAAACAGTGACAGCAAAAAGTAGGAATGAAGAAAGTTACTAGAGGGATAAGTAAAGACAAATAAGCAGTGTTCTCCAAGAATGCCTGTCTTTCAAGGAAAGGGGGTGAACATAATCAGTGAAGTACAAGGTTCTTGAAGGGGAGAGAATATCTGTGCACAGATCTGAGACCTCAAATGGTGGTGAAGAGATCATCAGAGTCTCACTGTGTCACTCTTGGTAGAGTGCCGTGGCATCACAGCTCACAGAAACCTCAAACTCTTGGGCTAAAGTAATTCTCTTGCCTCAGCTGCTGAAGTAGCTGGGATTGCAGGCACCAGCCACAATTCCTGGCTATTTTTTGTTGTTGTTGTTGTTATTGTTGTCATTGTTGTTTTAGCAGGCCCTGGCCAGGTTCAAACTCACCAGTCCCGGTGCATGTGGCTGGCACCCTAACCACTGAGCTACAGGCGTCGAGCCAAGATCATCTTTCTCTTAGAGACAAAGGAAAGATAAAAGAATGAATGTAGACAATTACAGATGTTGAGGGATGAAAACAATGGGTGAATTAATGCAACTTGGGTATCCTTAATATAGAATTTGGGATGTCAGAGGCTCCTGTAGTAGAGTCCTGAAATGTAGGCTCAGAAGACAACAGGGGCTTAAAATATTAATTTTAGGTAGTAGGGGAAAGTGAAAGAATGAATATGTTTTATGAAGAATCACATATTAAGAAATACTGGCTGGTATTACACTTTGTCTTAGTCTTATGCAAGTCTGAGTGGACTTTGTATTCAGCAATAGCATATGTGGAGCAGGAGGTTCAAAGAACAGTTTGTGAGGGATGAAATCTGGGAATCTAGAGTGGTTGAGGGCTGTGTTAAAAAGCTGAGCCAAGAGTCGAGTTTAAGTGTTGCTAGAAGGGGCACATGAAGTCGGTGAAGTCAGCTGACTTGACAGGGAATATAATAAGTGGAGGCCACGAAGGGGTGTGGGAGGGAGAAGGGGAGAAAAAGGTTTCATGGGAATGGGGAATGTCAGAAAACTGAGAAGGCTGTACTGACAATAACTAGAGGGTAGAGCAGTGGAAAAAAGATGTTATAACTCAGAACACACCTATGTTGGTGGGATGCATAGGTGGCCAGACATATAAGGGAGCTAATTTGAGCAGGAGGTAGATGTAAAGATGAGGAATTTGAAGTGATGGAAATAAACATGGGAATGGACATGAATGCTGATGTCTGGGGTCCACCTCAGGGAATATCAGGCTCCATAGAGACAAAATGATCTGCCTATAGAGACATAAGACCAGGGGTAGTATAGTATGATAATGAGCATGGGCTTTCCCACCTTCATAATGTTCCAGCTGTATGACCTTGTGGTAATTACAAACCCCTCTAAACATCAGTTTCCTCACCTGAAAAATGATAATACGTTGACCTGTTGAAGTTGTGAAAATTGAATGAGACATTGCAAGTCTGGTGTCAACGTCAGCTCTGATGACAGTAATAACCATGATGATAGTGGTAGTGAAAGTCTTTTGATGTGTCCTAGATATGGATGAACACTGTTGAAGATCTTAGCAGATGGCCCAAGGCATTTAGGAGTTCCTAAAGTATGGAGCCCATTTTATTCCTAAGGCACTTACAAAAAATGTGGCCTTAGCATAGGTACAAGTGGTCATTGCTGTGACTGGGGTAGAGAAGGAGCTGTCCACTGTCCTGAGACTCCTCTACTTGAAATCTAACCACTCCCCTAATCCTCTCAGTTCAATTTTCCACTGCTATATTCAACACAACTAAATCTGGCTGAAGATTAGTTCCTACCCACAAATGTGTCCACAAAATGTGGCTTATCTGACTCGCTCTATGAGTTTATCTTCAAACTGTGGTATTTATTCTGGACTTATTCCATTAGAAATTTTTAATGCACTCACATTTCTTTTCATTTTTTGTTTTTAAAAAATAAAAAATGCAGTAGTTAATGGTACTAATAGCAACTGTGAATCTTTCAGAAGTTTTTATGTTCATTTTTTTCTATTTTCAACTAGCAAGGAGATGTTTTACAGGCCTTTTTATTTCATTAAAACACTTGAAGTAAAATAAATGATTTGATATTGAAATTATTAGAATTCAATAATCTTAAAAAATGACTATAGGTAGACAAGGTATTATACCAGTGTCATCGTAAATTAGGCTCTTGTTTTTTATTTCACCTTTTAATTTATTAGCATAAGTAAGATCACCTATATTTTATCAGATTTTGTGAAAATTACCTGGTGCAGCAACCCATGTAAGAAATACAAATTCTGTGTCATTCATACATAAATATAAACTTAAGCACCTTGCTTCTAACAATCATTATTGTCTCACATTAATAGATGATAAAGATCATACATCAAAACCCCTGAGTATTTTCAGGAATTAAAGTGAAAAGATACAGATAGAGTTGCTTACAGATTTTTCTGATTTACAAAAGTGATTCTGGTCCTCATACATGTATAACTTATCATTAGCCATAGCACGTATATGCATGTGTCAAAGGAGTTTAATTGTAGGTGGGGCTTTGGCATCTGGTTCGAGGCTGTAAAAGGAAAGAAAGAGTACTAGAGGCCACGAAGTGTTGGAATGGGTGAATAGGAGGAACGGTAAAAACCAGAGGGAACAACGGTTCAGCATTAAGACGAGGCTGATTTGTTAGATGTGGAAACAACAAAGACCAGACTATTTTTCCTGCCTTTTCTCGCTCCTCAACATAGTAGATAAATTATTTGCATGACAGAATATTAGCTAAGATCGCTAGTGTCCAAACAAATGAAAAAAAATTTAAACCTTAAAGGTTTATGCCTTCACTTTGATGTTTCCTTACTTCACACCTTCTTTTGATTGGCAACATCATCACAAAATAGTATCTGAGGAGTCTGGCTTCCTAATTGAAATGAGACACTTAAAATGTATGAAATCATAAATATAATTTGTAAATTTATTACCTCACTCTGAAGTAGCTTGCTCTATCCTTTCAAGATCATTATTGATAAACGAGGACTTGACTGTGTCTAAAAGCCCATGATTTAAACACAAGGGAGGGTTAGAAAGTCAATACTAGAACAAAAAAAATTTGAAAAATGTCAACTTATTTAGTCTATGAATTTCATATACTTTTTGATTCAAATAAAAAGAAAGCATAGGAGCCACCATTATAACAAGAGGATCACTGATAAATAAAAATATAACCATTTAATATCCTTTCTGTTCAAAGAAAATGATAGTTTGATCCCCCCTTCTGAATGTATAAGAAATTACTAGAACTGAAAGAATTATTAAAGAAATGGAACCATGTCTCACTTATTTGTAGACGTTTCTGTCTTGTCAGCCCATTTGCAGTGTATGTTGATTCTTTCTGGAACCTATACAAAGGGAAATGCCTGTGTACTCTAATGTACTTTGGGGTGATTTGAAGTTTTTTATTTTCTGAATTCCCATTACTGCACCACCCAAACATCCATACTTAACCTTTATCAAGTCTGCTGCCTGTATTTGGCTAACCCCTCACGGTTAACCATTTTCAGCTGAAGTGCATTTGCTTGGTACTATGCAGCTAGCTGAGAAGATTCTTCCCTACCAATCAACATAAGCACAGCATGAAATGAAGACACAGAAGGAGAGGTAGAGAGAGGAAGAGAAGGGGAGGGGGCACTATTTCTATTTAAAAAATTCTCTGACTTCTTATATGTTCTGGAAGGACTATTAATATTTCTTCCTAACTCTTCCTGCACTGCTAGGCTTTCTCTCCACCCTAACACCTCCCCATGCAGGCAAAGTCTTGAATCAGCAGATTCTGAGCTCAGAGCAGTAAAGAGCTATTGAGGGACAGACTCTGATAGCATTACGGCCAAACATGGAACCATTTTCTGTGGCGAATCGCTGAGTTCTACCTGGTTATCTCTTGCCTTGCACATCACTTCCAAATGACATGCTCTCAGTCTGGGCAAAAATGAGAGTTTTTTAAAGAACTGGGATTTCAATAATATGTGACGAAAGGATGAGATTACTTTCTGAGGTAGGGGAAGGCAGGGAGGAATGAGGGAGGGAGTGGAAAAGAGAGAAAGAGGTGGGGAGCGGGAAGAAAGGAGGGAGAATAGTATATCCTTGGAGCACTCGATTACATGTATTTCCCTGTTTCTTGCAACCAATCTTGTTCTAACTTTGGAGAATCAAAAAGAATAAGTCATTTTAATTTCCTTTATTTGTCTTCTTTCTTACTCCTGCTACAGTCACTGGCGGAAACTAAACATTGTAGATACTCCAAATACTCTTGAGTTACTTATAGGAATTACTGTAATTTGATACGCAGTTAAGCCAGGTGGACACGAATACTATTATACATTCTCCAACACAGAGAGTGAAATAGGCAATGGAGGCCTTCAGAAAAATGTATTCATTTGTACTGGCCAATTGAGAAATTTGGAAACAAGGAGGTTTTGAAGTAAAATTAGTAGCCAGTTCTCCTGTCTGCTTACAAGAAAGGAAAGGCAGTCTGACAGTTCACAGCACTCTCCACTATCCCCAATCTTCATTCCAAGGGCTCCTACACTAAGAAACATTCATTTGAATGTTTCATATCTGCAATTAATCAGCACTGTTACGATATGATGATGAATAAAAGAAACATTTCCAGTGCACCCTTGTAGATTTTTTAAAAAATCAAACATGAAAAAGTCAGTCTTTGAGAATAAAATGTGTGTAGTTGCTTCCACATATTTTCTACAAAAAAGATACATTTTTATTTGAATTTAACAGTGACATTTATTTCTTTCGGAAGTGTAGTCTCATGGTTTGAGATGGAGCCTGTAGGGTCTAGCATCCCACACGCTGCAGTGGGAGTGGGGAAAACAGGCACAGGCAGGGAAAAGCAAGCCTCAGGCTGCTCCTGGCACCTTCATGGACTCATGCCCTGGGAGATAAGTGCAATAATCACAAAAGGGCCCCAAGTTAGGATGAACTAGAAACAGGAGCAGAACCCTATCAAAAAGCATCACAGGGACTAAAGCTCAGAATGGGCCTTAGCACAAATTCAAATAATTCAAAATATAGTAAAATGTAAAAGTTTTATTTCACCAAATTCCTCACCTCCACCCTCCACCCCATAATCTAACATTTTTTTCTTGGAAGTAACCACATTTTAGGTATCTATGTGTATCATTCCAAACCACCCTCTTAGCAATTTATACACACTCACCTAGAATACTCTTGGCTTTGTCACACATCTGAATGATCCTTGGCACCTTTTTACACAGCCTGCTTTTTTCACTTTATAATACATTTTGAAAAACTTCTTAGGTCAGTAAAAGGCTATAGATCACTGCATATTAGTAAGGGATACATTATTTATTTAAGAGTTTTCCTAAAGATGTCCACTTAGGTCATGATGGGTTTTTGTTCACAAAAACAAAGGTGATATCCTTTTTCATAGATGTTTGTGCTAACTTGTGTTTAAATTTTTAAATATAAAAATATTTAATTTTTCTGTGGTCAGATTTATCCATTTTCCCTTTAGGTGTCTGTAATTTTCTTCATATGTATAAAAGTTTTCTTAATACCAATAGTTAAAAAAAGACTCATTTTCAGCTTTTTATTTTGAAATAATTTCAAACATACAGAAAAGTATAAGAATAGTACAAAAAGCTCCCACAAATATATCAAACCTGAACATTTTGCCACCTTCTCTCTCTCTCTCTCTCTCTCTATATATATATAAAATACACCCATTATTATTATACTATTATTTTTCTGAAGCCCTTAAGAATAAGTTGCAATCATAATGCTTTTTCTTCCCTAAATTCTTCAGTTTGCATTTCCTAATGACATGCATTTTCTCTTTTAAGGCTATAGCTCAATTTCTAAATTAAGAAAATTTGATGTTGATATAATATCATTTAAATCACACTCTTAAGATCTAATTTATAATGTCACCAATGTCCTCATACTGCCTTTTATGCCAATTTTCTTTTCTTTTTTTAAACATTTTTATTAAATCATAATTGTGTACATTGGTGCAATCATGGGGCACAATGTGCTGACTTTATATACAATCTGAAATATTTTCATTGAACTATTTAACATAGCCTTCATGGCCTTTTAATCACTATATGAAGACATTTATA
>CAUYRH010181421.1:0-14496 GCA_963574655.1 Perodicticus potto | reverse complement strand
TAATAAAAGTCAGTAGGTTGCACCTGCAATTTGTTCATCTCCCCATGATGGATACTCTTCCTTGAACTTCCTTAGCAGTGGCTTCTCCTGAGCATAAACCAGTGGAGCCCAGGCCACCACTAACAGAAGGGAACACAAAATTAGGCTGTAAGAGAGAGGAGCGGCGTCGGCCTGTGGACCCTTCCTGTAATGCACTCTTAAATTGCTCCAATCTCATCCTTGGTTCCAAACCCTCGTTAGATAATTTTGCTATTTTCACTTCTTTCTGCAATCTTGATGTTTGCCTCTTTGTGTTATTTTGACCCATCTTCCACTCTCATGCTCTTAAAATGCTTGGACAAATGTCTTAGCTCAGAGTCAGCAAATACTGCAAATCAGGGCCCCTTGACCCCTCCAGCCCATACTGACTGGTGCACTTTTACTGTTGCATAATAATGAAAGAGAAGGAAGTGAGAACTGTGGGGAGGATCCAGAAACAGCCCTCGTAAGGGGTAATGGCAGATGTTGAAGAAAGAAGATAGGGAAAAATCATGTGGAGGGCGGCACTTGTGGCTCAAAGAGTAGGGCGCTGGCCCCATATACCAGAGGTGGTGGGTTAAAACCTGGCCCCACCCAAAAACTGCAAAAAAAAGAAAAAAGAAAAGAAAAGAAAAAGAAAAATCATGTGGAGGGCGCCGCTTGTGGCTCAAAGAGTAGGGTGCTGGCCCCATATACCAGAGGTGGTGGGTTCAAACCTGGCCCCGGCCAAAAACTGCAAAAAAAAGAAAAAAAGAAAGAAAAATCATGTGGAAATTATTTTGCCTGAATAAGAAAGAGAATTTGCATTAGGTTCAGTGACTCCCTGGTAGATTCAGCTCCTTTTTCCTGTTTATAGCCCAAGAAGATCTCAATAATTTCTCAAGGCTGAATTTATGCAGCCCTTGAAATAAGTGACTTCCTGCAATCAACTTGACTTTAAGTGGAGGGCGCATCCGTGTCCTGAAGGTTTGCAAAATCTGTTTCCCCTTTGGATTGAAGATGTCTTGGATACTCTGGGGCTTTGGAGTCAGGCGGGGGTGAGGAACCTGTGGCCTTGGGGCCACATTCATTCTTTTGACTGAATCCATATTTTACAGGACAAATCATTTTAAGAATGGAAGTTGTTCTGTAAAGTTTGGATTTGGTCAAGGGGCCCCATTTGGGGATCTGGAGGCCACATGTGACCTTGAGGCTGCAGGTTCCCTACCCCTGGCAGGGACAAATCCCAACTCTGACATGATACGGGGCCTGATACAGAAAAGCACAAGACCTTGTGTAGGTCTAGACAAGGCACATGGCTGACACCAGGGGCTAAGAAAGGCTTTTCAGAGATGTTAACACACACAGAGACTGAACTGAGGAAAGACAAGGGAAGGGCCCTCTGTGAGGTCTGCACGCTGTGGAATAATATATAATTTTGCTCGGGACTGGGAGACTGATGCCAGGCAAGAGTTGATGACCTATACCCTCAGTGCAACTGCACATCTTTTATTCTCCTCCTTGTTCAAGCACAAACGGTGGGAAAAGAATGAAGACTTTATCTCTTTGCAGAAGACGACCCTGAAGAGAGAGCCAACTGCCGAAGCTTGTAGTGCCAATGAATTGTAAAGGGTGATTCTTAGCCTGAAAATAGCTTAATAAATTTGGTTTCTGTATTTATAAAACAATTTGGGGCCTATCAGGTTCAACTACATTTTCCAGTTACATTTACTGCATGTAAGGTTGAAATTGCTTGCTACGATTTATGCAAATTTGGGGAATTTAGAATATTGTAGAACATTTCCTGTAAATGACAAGGGTCTGCTCTGGTTCAAATCATTATGGCTGAAGTATAAAGCCAGTCCCACCCTGAAACCCGATTTCAGTCAGGGCAGTGTTATCTGAGGCAATCCTACCCCACCGATGTCACAGCTTCCATGTTCATCTGAGGCTTCCGGCTGAGAACACCAAGGGGGACACAACCAGACTCAGAAACAGGTGCCAGGACGGCTTTACGCTGCTTTTCACGTGCCTGCCTCTTGAATGAGGCCAAAAGCAATTTTCTGAAAATAAAGGGGCATTCATGCCAATGAATTATTGGGGGGAAATGAAAACCAAAAGCATCTATCACAATTTCGAAAGTTAATGGGTCCTCAGGTCAATTCTTCTTGGCCTCTCGAGGTTGGACGTTTACTAAGACTGCTGTCCCGCCACTGCACGAGGACTTTGTGCAGAATTACATCTGTGGTTCTTCTTGCTATGGTGCACTGGGGGACAATGACCACTGTGTTCCAGTCCCAAGACTTGATACTTGTCTAAACAGAATTGTGGCAGCTGGGGTTTCTGTGGCCTGGACAGCTGATGCGTGAAGTTAACTTGTGAAGCTCCGTAAAAGTTAACTCGGGATGGGCAGTAACGGAGGAGGAAGAGAATCTTGACAGAGGGTTCACAGGAGCAAGGCACATGGGGGGGGTGTGTCACACTGGGGTGGAGACATTGCTTGTTCTCTCTCTTGAGGGGAACAGAACGACTCTCCATCCCACCGCATCCCTGGTAGTTTGCTGTAGACAAATGTGAGCAGGAATGACACATGTGCTTGCCAACCCCAGACACGGCCCTTAAATCCTTCCACAGGTGTCTCTCCATGCTTGTGTTTCCTGCTAATGGTGGGACGCCGACACTGACAATGACCTAGGAGAAGGTGAAGGCAATGGCAGGGATGCTCCTGAGTCCCAGAGTCAATGAGTGGAGCAGGTAAATCCCTCCGTACTGTTACCTGGAGGACAATACTGTGACCTCTCCCAGAGCCATCCTCTTGGGAGCGCACTGGGACCCTCTCTGCCCTGCTCCGCGCCCAGAGAGGCTGGTCTCCATGCACTGCGTTGCCCTGGCCTCCTTATCTCCCAGTTTCTGGTTGACTTTAGACAATGGGACGCAGAATCAGCAGATCAGAAGATGGGAGAACAGCAGGCTGCAGAAGGGAGGGGAGACGTGTGTCCACATGCTCCCCCAGCGGCTGTCACACACGCCTGCAGCTGCCACTTGCCAATGCTGGTGACGTGATCCTTCCCATCCTCCTGCAGGGCCAGAGCAGCAGCAGTGTCCCACCAATGCTGCTAAGGATGCTTTGCTGTTCCTTTGGCCCTGTTCATGTCTTTGTAAAGAGCTCTTTTCTTAAAAATCTGTTCAGCTAAGAGCCATGTAGTAATCGTTCTGGAGATACAAACACAGACTCACCACTCTCCACCACCCCCAGCCCCACCTTTGGTTCCTCAGACTGCTCATTTCAGAGAAATAGAATGAGTGTGTCCCCAGCTGGTCCCATTCTCACCTTAGGCACTGGGGAAGGAAAGGGGCTTGCCCAAAGCCTTTAGCATATTAAGAGGAGAAGCAGGGCTCTGGCTGGGAAGAGCATCAGGGGGAGAGATTTCTGAAGAAGCATAGGTGGGGCTAGAAATATCACAACCCACTCCTGCTGTCGTGGGGGGTCCCACTGAAACATTCCTGGGAGCTGCCCTTAACCAGGTAGGCTTTGGCAGAATTGCTGACGGAAGTGTATTGGACACTCAGCCCAGACCCGAGAACCTGAACTTACCGTTCTGAATCCCCCGGACTGCCTCTGAGCCACTGCCCCCTGCGCTGACCTCCTGGGGCAGACATCCCTGAAACAACATGTGGGGTGGGAGATACCCCTCCCAGGAAGAACCGCTGTTCACATCTGAGGCCAGAGACACGCCTGTCCTCATCACCAGTGAACCCCACAGGTCTGTTTTGGGGAACTGTGCTGCTCACCAGGGGGGCCCGAGTTATCTGGGAGGCAGAGCAGCAGGGCTGGGGGGCATCCACCTAGGTAGGTGCAGGCAGATAGGAAAGCCTGGGGCCCCGGGGGGCCCACCATGTAATTCCCAGAGGAAACGCGGTGGTATCAGTCTCTCCTCTGGCCTCCTTCATCACCAGCTTTGCATCTCGGGATGGGGGACTCTGGGTCAATGGAGGAATTTTGTGGCCCCATAGGGAAACAGCACCCTGGGCTTCCAGTGTTTTCCCTCCTACTACCTCACTTTTCAAGTCCCATTTCCCTGACATCTTTCAAATAGCTCTTAAGGAAACTCCCGGGAGGAGACACCATGGCTTCTTTGTGGGTCTGTAACTAAAGATGCTTTCCATCTTCAGCACCCACCTCACGGCCTGGCAGGCAGTAGCTGCTCCCAGATGTTTGCCCTTTAAAGATGACCTGTGAGTGTGGCCTAGGATGCTCGCAGCATCAGCAGACAGGAGTCACTTTTACAACATTTTCCTTAAATTATAAGTTTTCAAATTTATAATTTGTCCACCTTGAAGGCTACATACAGAAAACCTAAGGAAAAGAAAAAGATCAAATACCCTTTTACAGGAGATTTAATGCTATAATAAGATATAAATGCCACTTCATTTGTAAGGAACGAAACTGTAGTAATTTTTCTGGTTGAACTAAGTTGTGAAAAAAATTATATTCCAGCAAGCATGCCAATTAATTCACCATTGGTTTCATTATCAGGTTTTTCTTTATTCTTATTGGATATCTGTGAATGCCCCTAAAACTATACATTTCCTGCGTCTTTATTAGACTTGTCAGATAATTCTGTTCTGAGTGCCCCCTCCTAAGCCCTGCCTCGCTTTGTACCATCAAATCTTTTGTTTCTAACTCGGAATTGCCTAAGCTTCAAAACAAACCTCAGCAACCTGAAATAGCTTCTCTGATCTCTTATCTCCTTCCCAAACTTCAATCTAAACACCTAATCAAGCAGTTGTCCTTCTCTATCAGCCCTGTCTTCTGCTGCAGTTACCTGTTTATCTTTCTTTCTCTATGGTATAGTCCTTACACAGCACTGGGATTGAATCTCATCAGAAAGTTCAAATACTATTTTCCAGCTGAATGTATAATAGATGTCCTACTTTTCTAAATAGAAGGTGGGGAGGGAGTGAGAATTAGAGACAGAAGGAGGAAGCTTTTTGGTGTTGTTGTTCTGGAAAGAAAAGAGAGTTAGAAAATAGTTTTAGAACCGAAAGAGAACCTAAAGACCAGAGAGTCTGGGTCCCTCTTGGATAAGTGAGCCAAGACTCAGAGAGGTTAAATGATTCACCCAAGCTCACACAGCAAGTTACGGCACATCTAAAATTATACTTTGATTTGACTGAGGGTATGTTGAGTTCACAAGTCAATTATATCTTAGTGGCATTGAGTCTTCTGATTCACGACCATAGAATATCTCTCCATTCATTTAGATATTTTAAAGAATTTTCTCAGCAATGTTTTATAGTTTTTAATTTATTGTTCTTGCAGATATTTTGCTATATTCATTCCTAGGTATCTCATATTTTTATTGTTATTATAAATTATATTACTATTTCAGATCCTATTTCAATGTTTTTATTGTACGTATGTATAATTTCAATTTATATTGGTATATTTCCTTCTTATCTTACAACCTTGCTAAGGTCACTTACTATTTCTAGTAACCTTTTTGGTAAGTAACATGATTTTCTTCCTAGACTATAAATAATGGCAGTTTTACTTCTTACTGTCTAAACCATATGCCTGTTATTACTATTTGCCTTACTGTTGACCCAGCCAGATGACTTTCAGCACATGTTTATAGACTTATTTTTAGATACTTGTACACATGTAATCACATTTTAAATTTATAATGCTACGTAAATTGATATTATTGTTACCCTCATAAAAATAAAGAAACTGAGGCTCAGAGACTACACACTGACACTGTATTGGTTCAAAATTCATGTTGTCAAAAGCTACAAACATACAATCACTAAAGCTGTCCTCTAATGACCCCATCAGGACACTAACTCAGTTAAGCCCTAGGGGTCTGTGAGGGAGCATTTCTCCTCCACAACATGCTAATGTGCCCTTTTGTTGCTAGACCATCCACACCCTCCTAGCAGCCTTCATTCCCTATCTATGTCCTTCTCTTCTGCCTTTCTTTTTTTGCGGACACATATAGAGAACACGACCAATCGGTCCTTGGGAACGAATAACCCCAAGTTGCTCCACACCAGTGTGGAGACCGTGCATTGTGGGGATGGTTTCTGGAGGCAGGTGAAGTGCAGCAGGTGAGTAACACAGCACAGACGGTTGCACCCAGGGGGACAGGAGTAAGGAGGCCCCGAAGTTCCTTTCTGCTGTGCTGCAAGGAGGAACAAGGTGTCAAGTTGAGAGTGCTGAGAAATACTTGGAGGGCGTGTTATGATTATGCAGGAAAATCCAAATGACGTAAGTGGTTCAAGCTGAAAGAATTTAATGCAGAGAATTAGCATCTGAGGGATAATAAACTGATTAATGGAGCTTAATTAATTCATGAAATCCTGGGCATGGCAGGCAGCAGGCACCCCGGTACTCCACAGCCGGAGGGCTCAGGCCAGGTGTGCCTGCAGGAGGGAAGAGGCAGGGCTGCCCCAGCCGATCGAAAACCAGGGTGGAATTGGAACCACCCTGTTTGCTGGGGATGTTGGTGGGAGCAGAAAAAAAATATGAAGAAATACTCCCCCTCCTCCCTTCCCCTGTCCGCAGACCTTTTGTTGGCACCTGCCTTTGAATGAACTTAGCAGGGTTAGAGATTCTAGGACATGGAGCTGCCTGTGACATGAGAACAGAGGGCAAGGGAATTATATTACAGGTTCAGAAGGGCAAGTGGGGCCCCAGAGAAAGAGGCCGGGAGGTGAGTCTCAGAAGACTGAGCTTGCAGCTGCCTTAACCCACTGCCGTCTGCACCTGCTGGCTGCTGAGGCTACATGTGGCCAAAGACAAACTGTGACATACAGTCTGCAAAAATGGATCCTAAGATTCATGTCCTGATAGATAGGTGATTTATAACAAAATACCCTACAGCCTCCAAAACAAATATATAAATACAATAAAGTCCCCATGAGAACGTCTATAATATATGCAGAGATGAAGCAAAATTACTTGAAAGATTATATGAATGTATGAATTCTGGGGAGTCAGTGAGAACCTTGCACATTGCCTTTGAATTGTGCTTTGCTGGTACAGCAAATCGGGGCCATAGAGCTATTGCCATTATATGACTGTGCTTGATCTAGGAATATACAAACAGGTGGGCAGCATGTAACAGGGACTAAGGTAAAAGACCACATCGTTTGTGAGAATGTGACAAATGGCAGTGCCGGCAGTTTAATTCAGTGGTGAAGAATGGATTGTTTAGGAAATGGGGAAAGCACAGCTGCTTCTCCATCTGGAGGAATATAAAGCAGGAGCCTCTTCCTAAAGCATGTTGACAAGAAATTTGAAATGGATTAAGGACTTACATGTAAAAAATGAAAAAAAAATTCTGGAAGTTTCCATGGACATTCTCAAGGCAAAGTAGATGTACCTACTTGAACTTTTTAAATTGAAATTATCTATGATGACAGATGCCATAAGTCAAGTCAAAACACAACACATAACAAAGTGCTTGAAAAATATTTCTAATGAGGGAACAGAGGTCTATTATTAATGATATACAAATATCTTTTGCACATTTACAAAAAGAGAACAAACAGTGTAAGATAAAAAGTGGGCACAAGATTAGAAGAGGCGGTTTACACAGAAGCAAATCTAAATGGCCAGCAGATATGTGAAAAGCTGCTCACAATGAAATAATTATGAGTGAAATGCCAATTAAGGCATCAATGAATATTTCTTTACATTTATCAATCTAGCAACTGTTTCAAATAAAAAGGAGCAACTATATTTACTGAAGCAGACACATGAGAAATAGAGCACTGTCCCATTGCTAGAATAATTGGACTTCTAAGAAACAGTTTATCAGACTCTGAAAATTAAAAACACATATCCCCTTTGACCCAGTAAATACATCTCTGTAAGTCTGGTCTGGGTAAATAAAAACCATAGTCCACAAAGGGACTGCCCGTCAATAGGAAGTGAATAAAATATGGTGTGTCTATAACATGGAATGTCAAAAAGAATGTATTGGAATCATGCCAATGAACTTAGAAGTATTTCTACCAGATTCTTTGAAAAGTGTGCAAAAGATACCTTTTTGTGTAAAAGAATCACTGATATTGGGTAGGAATAAAAAGCCCTATACATGTGTGTATCTATAAAAGAGTATATGAGCACAGAGAAAAATATTGAAGAATATAAAAATTTGGTTATATGTGGGCTACGCATTAGGTTTGCTGACAAGGAAGGGATTTTTCGGTGGAGCCTGGAAAGGGAGTGGAATGAGGAGGTGAGTATAATGAAAGGGAAAAACAAAGCGCCCCAGCTCCTGTTTCTGCATATATCAGGGCCGTGGTAGAGTAGTTACATAAAGTTATATGTGTTATGGGAAATACAGTTACACAACATAAAGTGTTTGTAGCTATGTGAAGTTATATACCCATATACCTACATGTGCAAATACACCTGTCCTCACACACATACATGATTCATATGTTTGCTCATAAAGACAAACAGAAAGTGGTGACTGAGCCCCTGAGTGGGGCTTTCTGAGGACTTGCGGGTCTGGACAGCCCCACAGCCCTGTGGCTGATGTCACAAAGGCTTTCGCTGCACAGATGTGGAGAGCTTAGTCGGGGCGCCTGCTTCCGCAGCCCACATGACTCTTCCTAAATGAGCTATGGGATCAATTAGAACGAATGACACTGTTGAACTTTGTCATTTATTTCAGTTTGTGGTTTTCCTAAGTGATTGCTCCAAGACTGAGTCAATTACATTCCCTTTCCCTTGGGTTTCCCTGGGGAAAGTATCTTTTGCTTCCATTTCAGAAACACCAAGAAAGTAGAAATCTTTCTACTGCCTGCCTCGGCTTTAGCCCTTTCATCTGTGAAATGAGGACAATGATACTTTTTGTCTCGATTTCATAAGAATATGTAAAGATTAGTAAAATAATTCACTGGACAGCAGCTCCTACTGAAGATGCACCTGTAAACAGCTCCTCATTCTTCACACGTTTTTGGCTCTGACTGCACATGACTCACTGTCTAACAGGTGTGTGGACGAAAAGGAGGGGCACCCAATTCGCTTATTAAATCAGAAGGTGAAACGCTGGAAAATGAAGATAAATCAGAGTAAATCTACTTGTTTTTAGACTGATAATTGAGCTTTGGGGACTTGGAAAATCAATTTAAATCCCAAGAGTGATTTTGGCAGTCCCGCCAAGAAAACCATCTCCTCTCCCTCCATCTCACAGGCTGTAACTCCAGGCCTCCGTTTTCTGTTACTTAGGCTCCTCCGATTAGCATCTACTCCCCATCCCTCCTGGAGACACCCGTTCACTGTGCTTGCATCACAGCAACCCTTTCTAAAACTCAGAATGATATTTCTAAAACAAAAATCTAGTCCCTAAACCCTTGACTGGCTCTTCATTTTTTAGACAAAATTCATAGTATCAAGTTCTTCCCTGTGTCCTGACTCCTCACTTTTCAAACCTCAAATTCTAGTGTTTTTTGACCATTGTGCTGGCCATAGTTTGCAGTCAGCTCTAGCTGGTGGGGGGAGATGGCTTTCACTGTGGTGCCCAAGTAGTACCTGCACTGTCCCCATAAGACCCCTGTCTACCCACCCACCTTGTTCACCGGTGATGATGGAGCTGGGGCCTTGGAAGCTGGGACTGGAATTTGGACCTCAGGGCTGTGGCTGCCCAAGCCCTCAGTGGCGTGGTGTGGAGGGAGGTTGGACTGTACCCAGCACATTGAGTGAGGCCATCTGTAAGTGGGAGGGCACTACAGGCCTGCTCATAAATAGCTTGCAGAGGGATGGAGATCTGAGCTATAGAGTCTGAAATAGGGAGTGCGAAGGCTTATGACCCAGGAGAGAGGTGAGCAGGAAGGATGCCCTCAGCGCTGTATGGCTTACTTTTTAGCTGGCTCAGGTTTACTTTTTAAAACATGGGTCTTTCATTTTCCTTTTGTTTTCCCTTTAAAGAACACAGCAGCCAGATCTGTCCCTTCCTCATCTCTTTAGACGCTATGCTCAGGCCAAATGGTGTGCCTTGCCTGGCCCTTAAGTCTTAGCAGGGAAAAGGTGTTAGAAGGGTGCCATGCCTCCAGGTAATCACTGCAATAACTGAACAAAACAAGAAAGGTTTTAGTAAGAAAAAGAAAGTATTTATTAATGACCTTCCCAGCAAGCTTGGTGTTGTCCTATTGAACGCAGGCACTACGGAAAGCACAGCCTCTGGGGTTTATACACAAGCTTGAGGAGTATCAGCTGCTTCTCGGAAGTCTCTCTGGGCCTTAAATAACTCTGTCCTCAAAACAGCCCACCTGCAAGGTCTTGATGACACTCCACCATCAGGATTTTAACAGTCCCCCTGCAGGGTGTTAATCGGTCTCACTCCCGTAATAGCACAGGTCAGCCTGACCCAGACCAGTCCAAAAGAGTGTAACCATGTCTGTCTTCTGCTCTGCTCATATCTAGCTAGCTACCTAACAGAGGCAACTGTCGATCCCAAATTTACCAGTGAGAATCAAATGGAAATGGGGATCCACTTACACGTGGATGTGGGTATGTGAGTAGAAGCTAGAAACTGGTGATCTTAGGTGTGCTGCAAACATTTTTTAAAGACCATAAATTATTTTCAAAAGAAGTTCAAAGAATAGTAAGTATATTCTTTTATTTTGCTCTTTTTTATCAACATAATTTAAGTGTAAAGTGGAAATTTAAATAATAGGTTCAAGTGTGCTGTGAGATAAAAAAAGATTGAAAAGCACTGGCAATGATGTGCTACCAAAGGCCCAACAACTGGCTCAATTGGTAGCTTCTTCAGATTCCCATGGTATAAATTTCCCTATGATGGCTGATTTCAAGCCACCAATGTTTTTTTGTTTTTGTTTCTTAAATGGCTCTCAAAGTCGCAAGAGCTTATAGTTCTGCTCTCCTGAGCCAGTATAAACCACCGACAGCCCACCACCCAGCAAGAAACAATAGTCTTCCGATGATCTTAGCTGGGAACTGTGAAATAACATGAACAAATAAATGAGCACAGACTCCAGCTAGAACCAACACCAACCCGAATATGCAGGAAGCACAGGTGGAGTGTGTTCTTGGGTCGGGGAAAGAGCAGATGTGATCTTTTAAGGTACAAAGCCCAGGTGTGCGAAGGGATTTCCTTCTGCAAGCTGGCTAATGCCATGAGCTGCCTGATATTAGTCCAGGTTTTGAGGGTCACTGTGCTGAGTCTCTAGTAGAGGCAAATCAAATACTTCTTCCCTGTCAAACCTCCCAGCACTGCAGTGTGAGACTCATTCTTCCCATTTTGTCAGCTCATGAGCACAGGTGGCTTTTGCAGCCCCTCGTCTTATGGGTTAGGATATTTGGATGTCCATGTGGGAGCATTCCAATTTGGGTGTCATATGCAATTTGTTTTACTCTTAGACCTTGACATTAGCAACTGTTTTCCACTTTACAATAATCTGGTTTTAATCCATATTTTCTAAATAAATTAATATTAGAAACTTTTTTTTTAAGAGACAACTATGAATGAGCCACCTTATAATAAAAATCACTTCCAGTTTCCTCCTAGGTAGAGAAAAGGGACAAGAAGCCTAGGTGACCTTCACTGTTTCTTTTAATGCAGAAATTATCTTTAAACTTTGATTTTGAGGTATCTGCCATTCATTAAGTACCTTACTATATATAAGCTATATTATATATAATATATGTGTACATATATATATAGTCTAAAAACACAAAATCCCATTGCCACTGTATAGTTGAGCAAATTTAGCTCAGAATGTTAAGTGATTTTCACAAATTCACACAAATTGTAAGTGACAGAGTTGGCATTTACTCCCAGGTCTGCCCAATGTCAAATTTTCCTTTCCCCTTGGTGATACACCATCACTATTTCTTCATCTTTTGTCACCCCCCAACAAGTGCACCCCGAGGTTACCTCCTGTCTCACTCTGAGGGTAACACAAGTACCATTAGCCAGAGGACAGTGAATGTGAAAAGCCATCTCCTCCACGTGGACTCTGTTGCTTTCACAATATTTAAATTCCAGTCCAAACACGTGCCACTCAGCACCACGGTCACCTCTGCCAATTGGGCTCCAAGTTCAAAGCTATTCAATAAATGCCGATTAGGAAGTTCAGGGTGTTTCAACATGCCACGACCTCCTGGACCCCATCTGGAGACTTGTCCAGAATCCCTCTGTTCCTCTGTGCTAACATAGAGGATTTCAATCACACATTTGTAACTCTATCTAGTTATGAAGGGAAGAAATCCCTCACAACGTTGCTAATTGACCTTAACATAATATAATGTGTAAGACACTCAGCTGGATCCTCGAGCACTCTAGAAATAGCACAGTAAAACACCTCTTAAATCTAAATTATATTTGAAATAGCAGATTAGATTATTCCCAGCATCCTCAAACAAACCATAGTCTGCTGAAATTTATCTTATGCTTTCCAAACAAGACAGAGACTCTGGCCTGCCATGCCGAATGTTTTATGAGTTCATCTACCTTGAAAGTCACACCAGTGTCTTTCTAATGGACCAAATGTCTGCTGCCTGCAAGGGGATGCGTGGTCTGGCACAGGACACTGATCCCGCACCTGTGCCGGTGCTGAGGTCAGGATGACCTGTCTAGGATCAGGCTTCATATTTGAGTCAGACAGGATGGATTCCTCACCATTTTGGTCTTTACCAGCTCTGTGACCTTGGGCAAGTGACAGCATCAGCGAACTGCCAACTCTTATTGGTATAGTGCTGATAATTCTGTGTGCCTTGCAGACTCATTGTGACATTTAGAGATACTGTTATAAAAATGGTTTCTCATAGCAAGCACTCAATAAATTACACAGATGAGCATTATTATTATAATAGAGGACTGAGACGTTTAGAAAAATCTGTTTACAGCTACAGGAAATGAGGGAAAGTGGATGGCATGACCATATGAAGTCAGCTGTTCTTCACTTTCTAATTAGCATTTTAATTTTAGATAATATAAACAGACAGGCATTAGAAATAACATGAGACCTCCCATTTGCCAGTACCCAGTTTACCCCAAAAGAGTCTCTTGCAAAACTATATTGCAATATCACAAGCAGGATATTGTCATTGTCACAGTGAAGATGAAGAGCATTTCCAGGACCATGCTGCTCCTTTGCCTCAGCACCTCACTCTTCTTGCCATCCATAACTGCTGGCAGCTACTAATTTTTCAATTTCTATAATTTTATCAGTCAAAGATCATATATAAATGAAAATATACAGTAAATAAGCTTTGATTGACTTTTTTTTTTTTTTTTTTTTTTGGAGAGACAGAGTCTCACTTTATCACCCTCGGTAGAGTGCCGTGGCATCACACAACTCACAGCAACCTCCAACTCCTGGGCTTAGGCGATTCTCTTGCCTCAGCCTCCCGAGTATCTGGGACTACAGGTGCCAACCACAAGGCCCGGCTACTTTTTGGTTGCAGTTTGGCCGGGGCTGGGTTTGAACCCACCACCCTTAGTATATAGGGCCGGTACCCTACTGACTGAGCCACAGACGCCACCCTGATTGACATGTTTTACTAAGCATAATTCCCTGGAGATTTGCCCAGTTGTTTGTATTTCACACAGAAATGTGATCCACAGTACAGACCTGCTAGTCTGTCTAACCTCTTACTCTTTAAAGGATCACTGGGCTTCCTCCAGGTTTCGGCTACTAAAAGTAGAGCTGCTGTGAATATTTATGTAGAGGTGTTTATGAGAAAAATAGTTTAGTTTCTCTTGGATAAATCACCAAGAGTACAACTGAAGGACCATTTGGTAGTTGAATGTTCATTTGTATAAAATCTGCCAAACTTCCCCAGAGTGGCTGTGATTTTTCGTATACCCACCCACAATGTGTGACTAATCCACTTCCTTTCATTTACTCCAGCATTGTTTTGTTTCTATGTGTAAGTGTGACATATATGTGTGTATACATATATGTAATTTTATTGTGTATTATTTATAATTGCATATCTACCTAATACATATATGTATTACATATATAATTACACACATATGTATATTCTTTCCTCCCATCTGTTACGTGTGTACTGGTACCTCATTGTGGTTTTCATATGCATTTTCCCTAGTATCTAATGATATTGAACACATTTCCATGTGATTATCTTCCATCTGTATATTTTTTGGGGTAAAGTGTCTGCTTCTGACATTTATTGGACTGTTCACATTTTTACTTTGCTAGATATATGGTTTGGTAGTAAATTCCCCTAGTCTATAGCAGGTCTTTGTATCCTCTTATCAGAGTTTCTCTTACGAAACGCAAGTTATTTTGTTTTTTTGGTTTTTTGTTTTATTAAATCATAGCTGCATACATTAGTGCAATCAAGGGGTACAATGTACTGGCTTCATATACAATCTGAACTATTTTCATCAAACTGATTAACATAGCCTTCATGGTATTTTCTTAGTTATTGTATGAAGACATTTGTATTCTGCATTTAGTAAGGTTCGCCTGTACCCTTCTAAGATGCAC
>CAUYRH010181419.1:0-29088 GCA_963574655.1 Perodicticus potto | reverse complement strand
TTTGTATCCTTGGGGTCACAGCTCGCCTCAGCAGGGTTGATGTGCATTCTTCAACCTTCTCTCTTGGCTCAGCTCCAAACCATCAGCTTACTTGCTAAAATTCTGTCCTTTAACTCTCCTTCTGGAGGGGAGCCTCTGAGGAAAGCTGGCTTCAGTCAGCCATCTTGCCTCTACCCCCCACCCCCTTTTATTATTTCTTATAGAGCAGGACAGCTAGTGATGAATTCTTTTAGGTTTCCTTTTCTGTTTAAATCTTTTTGATTTTTTTTTATGCATTACTTTAATAAAAAAAAATATAATCTCCATGTAGGTTAAAAAAAACCCATACATCACAATAGTTCAATTTCTGTGAGGCAAAGCTGCAGTCCCTCACCATCTCGGGTCATGCAACAGGAAGGAGGAAAAGGGTGATTACTTTGAACTTACTTGTTAGGTAGATAGCGATTTCCACTCTCTTAGGGACAAAGGTGGGAACTCTGCCTTGCTTCTGCCTTGAGCAATTGTGTTGCCTGGGAAGAAGGACTGGGCAAGCCCCTGTCTTTGTCCTGCCCCCTGCTTGATTCTGCTGAGAAACTGCCACTCCTGGGGGAGGAGCAACAGCCCTGCCAATCTGCAGAAGAATGCAGGGAATTCCCCAGCCCTGGGGCTAGATAGCCCAGGTGCAACCTAGAGTGACTTAAACCTAATTATCATGTCATTAACTGTCTATCAAAGTGGTTCAGTGGTGAGGTCTGAACCATGAGGAGAGTTCTATCCAGACAATATAAAATAAGACCACTGACCATAAGCAGAGCCCTTGTTATGACAGTGGGTCTGTTAGTCCTCTGTGGTGAATGTACCTTGCTCTTGCTCTAAAACCTTCTCGCTCTACTCAATTAATGTCACCTGGTGCTTGCCTTGCTTTTGGTGTGTCTGGTCATTCTTTGGCCAAGAGCACACCCAGAACTGAGCACAGACTGCCAGCCTGACATATATAGATTGTTTTACTTTTCAAAAGTAGAATTAACATTACAATTTTGTCCAGTCTCAAAAGAAATGCATGCTTGTATAATATTTTAGGTTACTTATAGAAACATGATGTAGGAATAACATAAAGTATCTGTTCTTTGCAAAACCACACATTTCTTTGCGATGGGCTTAAAAATATATAAGGTCTGTCAGAAGTAATACCCTTTTGTGCTTGAGTGTGAGATTGTTACAGAATCACATGCTTATGATTTTGTAATAAAATATTGGTATAGGTTACCTTCTCATAAAAAAATGGCATCATTTGTATCATTATTTGTAATTTGCATTATTTGCACAAAATTCTGTCACACAACAATATCACATTCAAGCACAAAAGGGTGTTGCTTTTGCTGGGCCCTGTAGAGATTATGATATTTCCCAAGCCCTATACAATGAATATACTTTCCCCCCTTTTATTAATAACTTTATTTCTTATTTTATCTAGTAACAAACCTATAGAGATGGTTCTAGGTAGATTCAGCTTTTCAAAGTGATTTTTCAGGCAATTCACTCTCCCCTTCTCTTGAGTGCAATGCCTCAGTTTCAGGTGACCTTGTGCTGAGTGTTGGCAGCCATAGAAGGGAGCACATGGCCAGACAGCTCCTCCGGCATCTGCTGGGTGTCGTTCATTCATTGTGTTTGAAATTGTTGGTCTCTGTATTGCTGCATCTGTGGCTGCGCTGAGGTCTTCTCTGGACACAAGTTACATCCATAGAGTTCATTTTATCTTGTCCTAGAGCACTGAAAGGCTCCACCTATTTTGTACTCCTTTTCAAGATACAAGAGAAATTTGAGTTCTTTTGAGTATATCCAGGTCCTACATCTACTATAGTGACCATCTATTAGGAATTACCTAAACTGTAAGCTCAGGTCACTTCAGTGAATGAATAGTCTGGTGAATCAATAGCCTTGGATTTCAAATTTTTCCTCTGTTAGGAACATATGCAGTCTAAACAAACAAATTTAGTTGTACATTTTTTAGAAATTTCTACAAATGGAATCATGCTTTATTCAAAGGCAGGAGTTTTTCTTTTCTTTTTATCTCTTTGATGTCCTCCATTTAGTGAGTGACCTCTGAGGTAATGAATGGTATTAAGTGATGGCTATCAAGGGGAAAAGACAAAAATGAAATTCAGGGAAAAAACTCATAAACATGTCCAAATTTAATGTATATTCAGCAAAATATATCCAGATTTAATCCCACTAAAATGGGAGGTTTATACTTTTCCTCTGCTACATGAAAATTATATATAACAAGAAAGATTCACTCTTTCCAAACAAATATAGGCCACCCTGTATTCACTTTCCAGACCACTGATAACATTATGGGGTCAACTCACTGCCTGTGTCTCAGGTGACCATTTACATTGAAATGTTGTTTATGTGGATGACATATATTTGCTACTTGTGACTACTTTCTTTTGTTGAAAATAATTTTTATTAACTATTGAATAGCTGTAAAATGATATTTTCAAAATCTGTGTGGGATATAAAGAACAGTAATACAAAAAGTTCACATATGGTAACCACCCAGTTAAAGGAATGAACTCTCACATACCTTTAAATTCCTTGTATCCTTTTCTAATTCTCTTTTCTTATCCTCCCCAGAGGAAATTATTTTTAATTTTATGTTTTATCCCATTGTTTTAATTATAGTTCTATACATGAAAGATCTGTAGCCAATAAAGTAAGCAATTAATTAACCAATAAATTTAGTTGTACATTTTTTAGAAATTTCTACAAATGGAATCATACTTTATTCACTGTGACTTGGTTCATCTTCTCGACATTGTTTTTCTTTCCTTTTTTTTGGGAGACAGAGTTTCACTTTGTCACTCTCAGTAGAGTGCTGTGGCATCTTAGCTCACAGCAACTTCAAACTCTTGGGCTCAAGCAATTATCTTGCCTCAGCCTCCCAAGTAGCTGGGACTACAGGTGCTCACCACCACACCTGGCTATTTTTAGAGACGGGGTCTCTCTCTTGCTCAGGCTGATCTCAAACTCGTGAGCTCAGGCAATCCACCCTCCTCAGCCTCCCAGAGTGCAGGGATTATAGGCGTGAGCCACTGTTACTGGAATTTCACTCTTCAGTAGGTCCTTGGTCTCAGCGATTCAAGAAAGGAACCCATGGACCACAGATCTGCAGTAAGATAGCATTTTATTAGAAAGGAATACGGAAGAAGTAAAAGGCACCAGAGCTTCTGGCAGGGGGAAAGAACTAACTGGGGAGTCTCTGGTGGAATCACTATAATTGTTTATCTGTTTTACTGTTGAAGAACATTTGGGCTATTTCTCTCACAAAAAGTGCTGCCACAAGCTTCTTATACAAATCTCCTGGTGTAATTCAAAGTGGTCTAGACTAGATAGACTCTGAAGAGAAATTTTCTGGATTGTAAATTATTGTCAATCAACATTTGGTTGTCATTTTTTCATTTTTACCAAGTAGAGGAGTATAAATGATAGCTTATTTTGGTTTTAACTTGAATTTTCCCAAATACTAATTCATGTCTGTTTATAATTCATATTTTTATCTTTGAAATGAAAAATTTCATTTCGTACCTGTCCAATTTTTTTTTTTTGCTGTTTTGTCTTTTTTCTTATTAACTTATAGAGGTATTTTAAAAATTTGTTTTTTGGTACAAATTCTTTATTGGTTACTATCTGGGCTGCAAATATTTTATTCTAGCTTATGTTTATGTATACGATGACACATTCGGGTGAGAAGAATGTTTACAGTCCAACACAGCATTGAATATTTTGCAGCAAAAAACTTGTATTGAGTTTCAATCCCAAGAGTCTAATTACCGGGTCAAAAGGCATGAATATCTTCCTGGACTGTAGGTAAATATTGCCTAATTGCTTTCCAAAAAGGTTGCACCAATTTGCAATGCTGGAAACAGTCAAAGATGTAACAATTTCATTCTAATCAACCTTAGGTTTTGTCATTAAATATTTTTGGCTAGTCTAATGTATAAAATGTTTCTCGACATTGCTTTAATTTGCATTTCTTGATTACTAGCATGGATGAACATTTTTCACAGTATTTGTTTACTAATGTATTCTAACTTCTGTAAATTGTGTATTTTTACCTTCAGGGTCTTTGTTTTGTGTTAAGCTAAGAATAATAAATACAGTGTTCACAAACCAAAAGTAGAAGGTGATTTTCTGTTTTCAAAATGATTATGGAAGATTTTCAAAGTCCGAGTGCCTTGGATATAGTTATTTATGGTGATTTTAAAAGGTCATCTCTGTGTCTGGCATTGGGAACACAAAGATGAAAGAGTTGGTCCTTACTTAACAGAGATTTGATATTTCAGGCTAAAGCAGAGAAGTCTGACAGAGAGCTGCTCCAGGGCTACTGGGGCACAGAGGAGGGTTCCTAAGTCAGACGAAGTCTCTAAAAGACTTCCCAGAGGCAACGACCAAGTTGGATCACGGAGTCTGAGGGAGTGTTAAGCGGCTGGAGTGGGTGCTGCAGACCATGGAGAATGGGTGTGCGAGGAGCAGTGTGGAAGGCATGGCCCTCCCCTGTGAGTGGAGCAGGCACTGGGACACTTAAGTACATGGTGGGGAGTTTGAAGTCTATCAAGGCCTTCAGAGACTTAGAAGCAAGTCTAGAAAACCTCACAATGGCAGGATAGGATGGAGGATGGGTAGGTCATGGGGAGAACAGTATAGAGAGACATTTAGAGGTAATCCAGGCAGAAGAGCTAGGACTGAAGTGATAGGAAGAAAGACGAGCTGATGGATTTGGAAGTTTGACAAGAGCTTTAAGAAAACTCAAGACTTATGTCACATGTGCCCCAACATGGGAAGAAAAGAAGAGAAAGGACAGCAGTGACAGCAGTGGAGCCTGCATTGACAATCTCAGGGCTGGCCCTAGGCATAAGGGGACAGGCTGTGTGGGTTGATTTATAGTGCGGAGACAAAGGGTGGTCCAGCCCCTTTTCTTCCTACCTGCGGCTCCATCCTTTGCTATAAAGAGCTCTCCTGCAAGATTGTGCCTCCCCACTGCAGTTGTGTCCTGGTCCCACAAAACAGCTGCCTTAGATAGAGCTCTGGGAGGAGGCTCCTGCAGGCGTTAATGCAGGCTCAGAGCTGGTTGTTAGGGCAGTGAACCGCAGGCTCCCGGTTGCCCAAAGCGCCCCAGGAAGGGGGCACTGAGCTGCAGGTAGCCATGTGTGCTGGGCTCAGAGACATCTCATGCTATTGGGCTGGGCCTGGCTAGTGGAGGGCAAGAGAGGAGCCTCCTTTGCTCAGACTAGGGGTGGTATGCCTGAAAATGGAGGTGGAAGAAGACTTTTCTAAGTGCTGAACTTTTGCCATGGCTCAGATTTGAGTTCTATGGAGAAACTGGCAGCATTCACTTTTAGCCTTGTTGCTGCCTCCAGACATTTCTATTGTTCAATTCTTCTGCTCTAACAACTCCACCGATCATGTTTGCATTTCACACTTGTTTGGGTGATTACTTGGTCCACGTCCTCCCTCCCTCCAGACTGTTCTGTGAGAGCAGGGACAGTGGACAGAGTCCGTCTTCCCTGTCTTCTCCATCTGAGTACCAGCAGCAAACTTGCTTGTTGTAGACAATCAATAATGCACACATTTTTTGTGGAGTGAACAAAAAATATGCAGTTTTTAAATGTTTAAGACATCTGAAACTGTGCATATTTTTCTGATATGTCTTAAAGACAGTATGTTTGACGAACTGGGAACATATTCAATGTCTTATCGTATAAAAGTGAATTTTTCCAGACCTTAATACATGGATCTGGATGAACATCATGTGGCTGCACTTGATTTTGCAAAGCAGATCATTCCCATCTAGTAGCAGTGGTGTAAATGCAGGTACAAGAGAAGGGAAGCCCTTTTTGAAACAGAAACTGTTTCTGAGCTGACAGAATAATCTCCCCATGACAGGGGAGGGAAGGAAGCAAAGTGGCAGATGGGAAAGCTGGAATTTAAGTGGAATTTAGACAGAACTAGAAATAAATGTAGGATTACTATGCCATTAAAGCATGGAGTTATACATTATTTTACTAATGTTATGGTTGGAACTAGGTAAAAGGAGAAAATTATTTTAGAACAAGCAGTTTGGAAAAAAGTGTAAATTCCACAACTACCTTTGGCAGATTGCTGAGCCCTGTATTGTCAGGGATCAAAGCCCCACTTAGGAGTCCTTTCTTCCTAGGGGCTACCAAAGCTGGATGGGAAAGAGAAGTCGAGGTCCACTGGGCTTGAAGCAGAGAAATGAACAAATGGAACAAGCAGGAAAGAACCAGTGGGGAGGCTACTGCTTCGGAGAAAGGTCAGCCTTGGCAAGACCCTCCTTAAAAAGAGCCAGACCAGACTGTAATAGATGTTCACTGACTTTTCTCCCCAACGGGTGGCTTTGCAACTGTGATAATAAATGGCTCAGAAAGGAAGGACCCTGTAGAAAGGCAGGACCCCCCTGCAGCTTCTTCCTCCCAGTGCCGAAGACTGTCAGGGAGGGGACGTGCTGCTCTCCAGGCGGCCTCTCCACGTCCAGGAAATTCTGGGAGAAAGTTCTTGCTCCTGTTGAGCCTGAGCCTACTGTGTCTTCTTATAGCTTCTGTTCGTTGTTCTGTTCTAAGCTTTTGTCCCTTTAGAATAAATTAATTCATTATCCACATATAACCCTTCAAAAAATTTCTTTCTGAGACAGAGTCTTCCTCTGTCCCTCACTGGAGGACCCCTGGGAGGTGGTGCTGCGTCTCTGTTCTGTCCCCGACTGGAGGACCCTGGGAGGCAGTGCCGTGTCTCTGCCCTGTCCCCTACTGGAGGACCCCTGGGAGGCAGTGCTGCATCTCTGCCCTGTCCCCTACTGGAGGACCCTGGGAGGTAGCGCTGTGTCTCTGCCCTGTCCCCTACTGGAGGACCCTAGGAGGCAGTGCTGTGTCTCTGCCCTGTCCCCTACTGGAGGACCCCGGGGAGGCAGTGCCGCGTCTCTGCCCTTCCCTGGCCTGTCTCCATCTGTGTGAGCTGCTTTCTTTCCTCTCCTCTGCAAATGAGCAGTCTCGGTTATCGTGTCCTTCATCTGTGATGGCCTTGATTTCAGTACAAATTAGGGTGCTAAATGTCACGTTGCTAAGGAAGTATTCTATGCTAAATGAATATTATATGGTAAGTAAATATTCATGTTATATCTTACATTTCCTTTAATGGGAAACAATGTTCTTGGTGGCCATATCTTACTGCCGACCCCTCTGCAGCTCAATGCCAGACACAGCCTTGTCCTTTTCACATTCATCTGCGGCTGAGCAGTGCCAGCCCCGTCCTGGAGTCACTCATTTGGATCAGCTGTTGGCCTATGTCTCTAGCTTTGTGAGACAAAGCTTTAGACCGTCATTCTCTCTTACACACTACGGTTCTTCACAGTTTTAGGTGAGACAAAAATGTTCAGTTGCACTTCTTTGTCTCCATCCAAATTCTTGGTAAATCTTGATGAGGACAGGGCCAGTGTTAAAGCCTGTGCTTCCTGTCAGGAGGGTTTTCCTCGCAGCTCGTCAGCCCCGGCAGCTGCTGTCCTTGGCGGTGCTGTCGTTCAGTCCCCTCAGTCCATCTCCTGGGGCTGTCTTCAGGCACACTGGCCCCGACTTCTGCTGCACATCAGACTCACATGCAGAACTTTTAGAAATTCTGACGTCCAGTACCCACCCCAGCTCATCTAAGGCAGAATTTCTGTTTCCAGGCATTAGTATTTTTTTTAAAGCTCTCTAGGTGATTTTGCTATGTAGCCAAGGTTGGAAATGACTGACCTAATCCAATATTCCCTCCATGTCTTTGATGACAAGAATTATCTGGGCTGCGTCCAGTGAGTTCAAACTCCTCTTCTGCCATCCCTTAGTTACCGACTTGGCATCTCTTGGGAAGCTCCGGGAACCTGGGAACACTCACCACTCATATTTAAGATATTTTTCCTCCAAAAGAATATGACCAGAGAAGTAGTCAAGTCTCTGCTGAAATACGAATTGACTATTTTAACCACATTTCTGTGTAGAAGAAGGGAAAAGGTCAGTATAATGTACACATATATAATAAATTGTTTTGTTTTGTGGTAATAATACCATCTTATTATGGCGGCCTCTCAGATGAAGTCATATTTCAGTATATATTTGTGAATCTTTGAAGACCTTTATTTATTCAACGGAAGTGTCCCGAGTGATTGTTCTGAGCCAGGCCTGACACCAGGCGAGGGATGCTGCCCTGAGAAATGGGAGGCACAAGCCTCATCTTCATTTGTTCACAGACGGGGGCAGGGTGGCCGAGACGCAGGCATAAAGCAAAGGCCCTGACACATGCACACCGTGGTCACTGCACCACAGGGACGAATGCTGAGACGGGAATGGTGGTGTGGCGGTGTGGGGGAGGGCTTCTCCAGGGAAGTGACGTTTCAGCTGATAGATGAAGCCTGAAAGGCAATCCCGAGCGTGATGAAGGGGAAGACGTTTCCCCGCAGAGCGGCGGCTCTGGCGCAGGCAGGCACCTGCGCTGAGCGGATGGCGACAGGGCACACCGGCAGACCCCGCATTGTGGCGGTGAGTTTGCATCTTATTCCAGGGTAAACGCGAGGTGACGGAAGGCTTCTGAGTTGGTGGGTGGGTGATGTGCTTCAGCAGGGAACTGGTGGTGTGGGGCTGAGGGAAGATGGAAGAAGTCGAGACCAGCAGGGATCTTTTGCGGGCCAGACGGGAGATGGTAATGGTCTGGGCTGGGCTGGCGAGGTGGAGGGGGTGAAAGGCAGGTGTATTTTGGAGACAAAGTGAAAAGCACTGGGATGTGGAGTAGATGAGAAAGGGAGGAATCAAGGATAAATATTTGCTATAAAATATTACTGGCCTGATAAATCTTGTGTGCATGTGTCATGTATATGAATGATATTTTATTTGGATGGGAAATGCTTGGGATATATAAATAAAAGGAATCAAAGGATCAGTTAACAAGTGCCCACTGCGTACAGGCTGTGGGCTGGCTGCTCTGGGATATATTTATCTGATTAACATTCATTTGGCTCCCAAGAAAGAGTGTGGTAAGTTCCAAGACCACATCTACCATAAATTATTTCACAGCTATTTTCTGACTAGGGATACAATTAATGTGGAACTGATCACAGCTATCGCTAATCTCCTCATCTAGAGTAGTAAAAATAAAATCATAATGATGTCTCGATGAATAATCATAAATATGTGAGTTGTCCATGCACTGCGTGACCTTGGCGTCACTTTCCTTTTCTGTAATGTGAGGGCTTTGGACCAGACAATCTCTTAGCGGTCCTCTAGCCTATGACATTCTGTGTTTTGGTCACCAGTTTATAGAGACAAGATACTGTTGCCACATAAAGCACAGTTTGGAGTATTCTAAAGTAGATGCCAGATGACCAGGTCACATGGGGGTTTCTTGCACACATCTGACAAGGGCGAGGCTGGTCCGGAGCAGTAGGTTGGTGAGTGAGAGTTTACTCAGGGGACAGTGTGCAGGTCGGTCTGGCAGAACTAAAAGTTGCAGCTGGGGACACTTGCAGATAGACTCGCGAAGCTGCGTTCAAATGGCATTGTGGACAATCTTCCATGCTCTGCTGAGATGCGTTAGCCTTCACTCTGTCATGAGCTGTGAGCAATAAAACCAAAATTTAGTGCTTCGCCTTCCAAATCCAGTTCATGTGTACACAACATAATAGGATCCGTGGGTCATTTGGGGCCAAGGTCAGTGGTCCCAGTGAGAAGTGAGGAATCTGTCTTGTGTCCTCCTTACCCTGGGAGAGGAAGCGATTTCAGGATATGATGTGGTGGACAGAGATCCGGGCTGTGCGGGGTCTCACTCTCCACTTCACTCTCTCTAGTTCTGAGACTTCAGGGAGGTTGCGCTGCACAGAGGTTTTCTGATCTGTTAAGTGGGACCGATAACGCCCTCTTCGTGAGGCCACTGTGGAGGCTGAATGTTTGACTTCTAGCCTTGCGAAGGCCAACACGTGCATGTGCCCTGCTAAGCGTGTGTGCACAGCTCATGTGTCAACAGCTCTCTGAGCTCTCCTTCAGGAGGCATTGTTCCATGTCACTGAGCCTTACAGTAGCCTGCAGGACAGATTTGGCTATTCAGGAAGTTTTACTGCAAAGCTTTACAGAAACGTTCTTCCCTGGGCGGTGATGGTGGGGGACAGAGAGAAGTGCTGAGCAGGGGCCAACCTGGGATGTGGTGTGTTCTTTACGTTTGAATCCTCCCATCTCTCCAGGATGAAAATCACTGGTGATGCGATTTCTTTCCCTCTGCAAGTGAATTGACTGGCTTTCGTGGGCTGGGAAGCAAGACAGTTGAAAAGCCACTGCTATGGAGAATAAATAGTGGTGTCCTAGAAACTTTCCCAGCAAGACTCAGAAGGTAACCTGAGACCCATGGCTTCATAGTGATTTTCTACTATTTTGGAAACAGTGAGCTCATCCCTAAGAGTCACTGCGGATTAAGAAATGCTCAGATGGCCTAGGTTATGACTATCAAAAGTCAAATAGGTTGTTTGAGTTGAGGGACTGGGACAGGTCTTGGCCCTGCCTTTGAATTCTTCCATCTGCTGTTCCATTCTAACTCTTTGAGCGGCTGTACTCAAGTCTTAGCCTCTGGTCTTTCATCAGGATTTTGGTTGAATACAGTGACAGTTTGTAGTGATTACAGATTTATTTTTAAAAGACAACCTACTGACCTTTTTATGAATAGCAGCTTTTAAAAGAAGACTAGAAAAAGTCTCTAAGCCAAGCATATATGTTTGGTATCAGGTTTAAATTTGGAAGTGATGCAATGAGTTAGGCTAACTCTATTCGCCGTGTGTTTTTAGTTATGACACTGTTTAGTATGGTGTAATTTATATAGGCTAATCAAATTTATTATCTTTGACAAAAAGGCAAATGCTTGAAATATTAAGTTGTGTTTTTAAAGATGAAGGACATAATTAATTTTTCCAAACTTGTCTGAAAATGCTTACTGGTCAGTTCTGCCATTTAGATTTATTTGAACATATGTAAATTTGGCATTTTGAGCAGCAATTAATAAAGTTGCTGTAATTTTAATCGTGGGTTTTCTCTTCCTCTCTGGCTTCTGGAAAAGTTCTAGGCTAAGCATTTAAATTACTGTTCCAGTTTTCAAAGATGTTGGCTAGTGCTTTCTGGGACAATAAAATAGGTTATATGAAAACAGTTTCATTGTGGATTTTTTAAAGGTACGTGGTTTTATCAAAAATAGCATTTACTTACACTGCTTTGAAAGTGTAAATGTCTCATGTGTTTTGTAATTGGTCTTTTTCTAATAGGAAATGAAATTTTAATATTAATTAACTTCCAAACGCTTTTTATCTTAGTGCTCCCTAAGCTTGGGTGCCTCCCTGTTTCTGCATTTGTTTCTTTGTAGCATCAGTTACAGCAAATGAGTTCTGTTCTGAGAAGTCATTGAAGCACCACCTAACTGTAAGTAATTTTGGACAAGTCACTTTGAACATTTATGGGCCTGGATTTCCTTATCTTCATAGTAAAGGCTTTGGAACCCAAAGTATTGAAGGTTGAGTCTAGCTTTAAAATTGTTATCCAGGCTCAGCGCCTGTGGCTCAACAGGCTAAGGCGCCAGCCACATACACATGAACTGGCAGGTTTGAATCCAGCCCGAACCCGCCAAACAACAATGACGGCTGCAACCAAAAAATGGCCAGGCGTTGTGGCGGGTGCCTGTAGTCCCAGATACTTGGGAGGTGGAGGCAAGAGACTCGCTTGAGCCCAGGAATTGGAGGTTGCTGTGAGCTGTGATGCCTCGGCACTCTATCCAGGGTGACACCTTGAGGCTCTGTCTCAAAAAAATAAATAAATAAATAAAATTGTTATCCAAAGATTTCTCCTTTGAGCACACATGGAAATTTTCTTGACTATTTGGAGGGTATTTATCTGTTAAACATCCTTTTATGACATTGTATTTGATCTATCTTATAAGCTCTGTGGAAGTAGATGTCTAATTTTTAAAATTTTATTTTTGAATTACTCTTTTTTTTTATTAAGTCATTTGTACATAGATCATACATACATTTATGCCATTATGGAATTCGATGTGTGGATTATTTGTACAAACTGGAGTGCTTACACGCTACTAATCAACATAGCTTTCACCTCTTTTACCCAATTACTCTTAACATTTAGAAGAAAGCCCTCATAAACAGGAGCACAATCGATATTCGTGAAACGAATAAATGAATTTTCTCCCAAAGCAGTTCATTTCAGTATAGAGAATTATAAACTCACTTATGCTACCACTTTTTGTTGTTTGGTTTAAAAAGGGAAATATTTGAATTTGTTAACATAATATGTACTTCAAAAAAAGTTAATGAAAATAAAAATGTGGACATCATTTATGCTTACCAAGATTGTGGCTCTCCTCTCCTGTGGTGCAAACTGCACTGACCTTGTTGAGGTCCTCCGACACGGCCTGTTTTCACAGGGAAGCGCCTCTCCAGGCGGACGTGTGAAAGAACTGGTGGAACTCATGTGGGATTCTTTTTTCTTTTTTTTGAGATAGACTCTCACTTTGTCACCCTGGGCAGAGTGCTGTGGCATCACAGCTCACAGCAACCTCAAATTCCTGGGCTCAGGTGATCCTCCGGCCTCAGCCTCCCAAGTAGCTGGGACCACAGCTGGCTAGTAATGCCTGGCTAGTTTTCCAATTTTTTTTTCTTTTTTTTTACTTTTTCTATTTGTAGTAGAGACGAGGTCTCACTCTTGCTCCGGCTGTTCTCCAACTCCTGAGCTCAAGGGATCCACCTGCCTCAGCCTCCCAGAGTGCTGGGGTTATAGGCGTGAGCCACCATGCCCACCCTTGGTGTATGAGTCTTCACCCATATTTTCCCCAGCTGTGATGAACCTGAAACCTCAGTTGGGATGATGAAATCATAAAATAGAGGAGTCTGTGCTAGTGTGATTCCTTGGATTACAAAAACGAGCAGAATCCACTGAAACAGTAACCTGCAAGAACAGCAGACAAATAGTACAAGGTAGAAGCAAAGCTTTGTTTTTTTTAAGTCACTGATTTTTTACTGCAGTGTGGCATCAGCCTGTGCTATTTTGAGTTGCAAATATAATGAAAATAATTTTATACATATATTACAGTTTTTTTTTTTTTTTTTTTTTTTTTAGAGACAGAGTTTTACTCTGTCACCCTCGGTAGAGTGCTGTGGTGTTACAGCTCACAGCAACCTCCAGCTCTTAGGCTTAGGTGATTCTCTTGCCCCTGCCTCTCGAGTAGCTGGAACCACAGGCACCCCCCACAGTGCCCAGCTAATTTTTGTTGCGGTTTCACCAAGGCTGGGTTCAAACCTGCCACCCTCAGTATATGGGGCTGGGCCCTACCCACTGAGCCACAGGCGCTACCCATATTATAGTTGAAATTAAAAAATTTTTGTAAATTGAAATGTTTCCTATTTTATTATGAACATCCGACATGCTTTGTGAAAAGCTTAATACAAGCACTTGAGTGAAATTTAGCTCGACTTTCACATGCTGTTTTCATAGAGTGAAAAGTAATGCTCTACTTGCTTTTGATCTAGCTGCAAAGTAAACAATTAAAGCAAGACTTTTAGAATTGTGTTACAGGAGAGATAATGGAAAATCTCTGGTGGTGTGAAAGCTGTTGGATGTGTTTTGATTGAAAATCACTTTTCCCAGGTTAGAATCAGATGCAATCACTTCCTAAATTCATTGTTATATTTATTTACCATCATTGATTTTCAAGTCAACTGATTTTTTAAATAGAAAATAGGTTTTAACTTCTGAAAGCAGACTGCATTTGAACTTTCTCAGTTTTAATTTCTGATTTTTCAACATTTCTTCCCCTTAAAGATACACTATCAAGACTTAAAAATGTAAGACAAACTGTCTAAAATCTTTTGGCATGCCAACTCCTACTTGCTAGAAATGATGTGGGATGCAGCACAGATCTCAAGGCTGGATGTCTGGGTCCAAATTTCAGCTTTACCAGCAACGAGCCTCAGGATCTAGGCTTATTCTCTCTCTGCCTTAGTTTTCTCATCTGATAAATGGGCAGATGACACAAATGATCAGAGGATGTACTAATTTAGGATTTATGAATATTAACTCACAGGTTTATATGAGTATTAACATATGTAAAATGCTTAATACAGTATCTGCCATCTCGAGAGCCCTCAGTAACTGAGGCCCAGTCCTGGTAGAGCGTCCCTTTACATGCAGTGATGTTCCTGTTCAAAGGATTCTGCTGCTATTGGAGAAGCTGATCCAAGGCCTGTATTCATTTTACTGTATCTGGCTTCTCTTTCAGTGCAGTGTTTGCTCTTTCCCGTTTTCCTTTGCCACGCTGGTGCTTACCCACGCTGTGCATGTGGCAAATCATATTTTCAATTTATTTTTGTTGATATCTAGTGGCCCAAGAGGTTAGTTACCTCAAAAGTGCTATCACTATGACTAATTCCCTTAATGGTCCTACAAATCTGTAATACTAAAACATATTTCTAGAATCATAAAATTCATTTCTGACCCAAAGCATAGAGTACAGATGAAACATTAGTCAGAATAAAAATCCAGGTCAACAAACATTTATTAACATGCTCAGCACTGGGGATGAGTGGTGAGCGCTGCTGGAAATAAATAGATACAAAGAAAGGGCTCCTGCCACCAGGAATTTACAACATAATCTGATAATTATGAATTATAGACATGAAGCAAAGAGAGGCCCATACAAATGGCTTATAGTTCTTCTTTATAAGTGACACAAAAATTTTGAGAAGAAGCTGCATTACAGTAGGTTGAAGAATTTTTCAAGGCTCTAAGGAGCAGCCATATAGAGATTTCAGATAATGCTTTCAAATGTAGCTTAACTCATATACACTGTTTTTATGGGATAGAAAGCTACAGAATCTTAAGGTGGAGCTGCATGGCCAAGCCCAGATGAACAGGTAGAGGGAGTTGGCACGTAGAGAGCTGGGGGGAATTGATGCAATCAAATGGGGCAGCAGGAGGGGGGCCTGGGAGCCAGGTCAGGGCAGAGGGGTGAGATCAGAGCAGAAGGCATGTGGGGGGTGGACGGTCACCACCGGGCTGGGATGGAGGGGTCTGACGTTCAGACGAAGCTGGTGGATGAACCATATTGTGATTTTGGCCGATCTATAGCCGTAGGAATCCCTCCACTTTCTAGAATGTCTTCTGAGGCTCCTGGACTATAAGGGGACTTTTCTATCATCGGTCACATGGATATTTTGATTTGGAGCACAGTAATTGTGCCTGAAAGCCCTAAAATTCCATTATCAGGTAGAAATCTGAGGCCCTTTTACATCTGTTTTGGCTCTTTTCCATATGCTTTGAAAATATACATTGATGTTGGAGAAGTAAATGACTGTGGTCTTCTACTAGCAACCCGTGAGTTCCCGCACACTCTTGGTGGCTACTGTGAGCAATTGTGACCATGAAGACGTGTGTTTTGAAACCATTAACCAAACGACATTTTCAAAAAGGATTATAAGAGGGAGGGAGGAAGAGAGAGAGAAGGATCAAGGAGAAGAGGCTTCCAGGTAGGTGATAATGAAGGGATGGACTAGAGGGCAGCTGTGTCCTAGCATCCCTGTGTCCTAGCATTTGCTTTGGTGGCAAATCAAAGATGCTTGAAATGGTGAATCAGCAAAGTGATTTTGTCAAACAATTCTATTCCTCTGCTTATTTTATTTTATTTATTTATATTTAAGACAGAGTTTTGTTCTGTCACCAAGCTAGAGTGCCGTGGCATCAGCCTAGCTCATGGTAACCTCAAATTCCTGGGCACAAGTCATCTTCCTGCCTCAGCTGCCCTATAGCTGGGACTGCAGGCATGAACCACCACATCCAGCTAATTTTTCTATTTTTAGTAGACACAGGGTCTTATTTTGCTCATGCTGGTCTCAACCTCCTGAGCTCAAGCAATCCACCTGCCTCCGCCTCCCGGAGTGCTAAGATTACAGGCCTGAGCCGCCATGCCCGGACTCCTCTGCTTATTTTAATAAACAAAACATTTTTTTTGTCCCTTAAGATAAGATTTGAAAAGGAGAGTGTCAGTTGTGTAAGGCATGTAACAGCTTACTTGAGGAAGGAGAGACTCAGAAAGCAAAGGAAGAATGAGGAAAAGTAAAAGAAAAGGAAGGCACCCCCCACACCCTGGTCCTTCGGGTGGTGGAGGGCCTCCAGGAGAGAGGGAGGCGGCGAGGACAAGGCTCACCTCTCCTCTGCCTCTCCCATATCCAAACTGCAAAACACATTGGACCACCGTAAATTTTAAAAGAGCACTTCTGATAGCGTCACTATGAGAGCAGATGTGAAATTTCTTATGTCTGACACTGCGGAAGGGTCAATGTGGAAAAGAAGATTCAAAAATACGTCTCAATCAATGCTGCTTCAGCAAAAATAAAAATGAGTTTTTAGATTAGTAATGTTTTTATAGCACAAGTTGTTCTTGGAGTAAACTGAGTAACTCACATGCCACCTGACGGTCAGGGTGATGTTCACACGTCATTTATCGGTTCAAATATATTAAAGATAAGTCTCCAGCTGATAGTTTTTCCTGATCTTTTTTCCCCACTAACCTCACAGTAGTAGCTGCAGTTGTGATAAATAAGCACAAGCTGCTTGCTTTCCTAGTTTGATACACACTTTGGCCTTTAGCAGGAAAGCAAATGGCAAATTTCAAGGCTGAATTAGCCCCGTCGGCATGGATTCTGATTTTTGCCACACTCTACGTGAGGAAGTGCTAAGTGGAGGCTGATGGGAGGCCGGCTGATTTGTAACTTTTTAAATAGGCTCATTAAGCACAACATCAACTCAAGTCTGCACACTTTGTTCCCGTGTGGCAAGGCCGCTAATTATTCCCTGCTGACTAAATCAGTTATAAGAGCAATACGGCAAGTTGAGAATTGGGCAGTTCCTAGAAAAATCTGCTAATGGTTATCAGTTCATACCTGTTTACTGTTAACTTTCTTGTTAGCCAATTCTAAGCTTGGAACACCACAGCCGTGATCAAAAGAGCTGTCAACAACGCACGTCCTCTGGTGATAGAATATTGCACTTTGGTGAATGAAGCTACTGGCCATTCAATATAGTGTGATAACAATGGAGGTGGATTCCAAAATAAGGAATTCTACTGTGTGCCCGGCCCACCCACCTTAGTTTGCTTTTCCCCTTCAGGCATTGTTTACCCAGGAATCACTCCACTTCCTTTTTCTAACATACGTCACTTCCTTAGTGACCTGGCCTCTTCCTTAGGACCACTGGGTTTGATTTTGAGCTATAAAAAAAAATCTTCTCTTTGTAGGAGTGGGGAGGGGAGATCTTTATAGAGAAGTTACGAATTTATGAAAGAGAAAACTCATATTTGAGTTGGTTGCTAGCAATGACAAAGCTGCTGTGCATTTGTCCTCTACCTCATACCAGGCACTGTGGCAGGATCTATCCCACAGGTCCTTTTAATGCTTGCAATAGCTATTATGATCCTCCTCCATTTATAGAGGAAGACGGTAAAGAGTGCAGAGATCACCTAGATGTCCCATGGTGTGGATAGGATTAGAATCCTCATCTTACTGAAGCCTCACCTGAGCCCCTTACGTGGAATGGTGTCAGTCTGAAACACAAACCCTTTCAACCAATAGTCCATTGGGGAAGGGGTTTCTCTGGGATTTAAAACTGTCCATTTCAATCAGCTATGTTTTAAACTCTATGTCAGAGTTTTGACATAGAAGGGAAAGTAATTGGGAAAAAAACTGGTTTGTAGGCTTACCCCAGAGGATGAGAGATATTTGCACCCCCTTCCCACCTCTACAGGGCAGCCCTTCTTGACCTGGGTTTGCTTTGCATCTGGGAAACTTAAAAGCCTTTTGTTTTTTAAAGTCTAGGTTCAGTGGAGGAGGAGAAGGATTAATAGGGAAGTGACTCAGGATTGAAAGTGCAGAAAAATCCCTGGTGGAGGAGATAGTTGGAACATGCTTGCTTTGTGTGTGTTTGGAGCCTTCTGGAGAGGGCTGGACCATGAGATCTCAGTGGCCGCCAAGATCGCCTGAAAGCCAAGGTCCTTTCTGCAATTGTCCAGCACTGTGCCACTCCTGGAGTGGGCATGCTCCAAAGTGTCTCAGCCTGGATTTCCTGCCTAATGTTTCCAGTTTGACTGCTAACCTAGACTTAATTTGATTTAGAAAATTAGTGGGACTTCTCCTACATCTAGTGTATTGGAACAAAATCATACCTGTAACTCTAAAGGGGATCTTTTCAACAGGGCCATATTCCCCTAAGGAGACAACAAGTAGTTCTTGGGGGTGGGACGGGGTGATGGTGGAAGAAATTGTACTTCTTTTATGTTCAAAGCAGAGATATACAGGTACAGTGGATCCTGGAACAGCCTAAGGTTCAGGAGTAGGCAACCCTCGTACAGTTGAAAATCCAAGTCTGACTCTTGACTCCCCTAAAACTTAATAGCCTATTGTTGACTGGAAACCTTAATAATAACATAAGCAGTTGATTAACACACATTTTGTATTTTATGTTTATTGTGTACTGTATTTTCACAAAAAGTAAGCTAGAGAGAAGAAAATGTTATTGAGAAAATCACGAGGGAGAGACAAGTGGGTCATCACAGAGGTCTTTGCAGTGAGTGCCTGAGGGGAGAGGAGGTGCAGGGGCTGGTCCTGAGGTCTCAGGGGTGGCCGAGGCAGAGGAAATCTGCGTGAGTGGACCAGTGCAGTTCGAACTTGCTTTGTTCAAGGGTCAGCTATAGCCCATAACAGCTGTATATATATTTGTGGTGTAATATAAGGAAGGAGACATTAGGGGTAAAATTTTTGCAAAGCGTCCTTAGAGATGTAATAATGAAAACCAGGTGGGAAATACTGCTCCAAAGTCTCAGATTTTTAAAGAAATAGAGTCACAAGAGTCGGAGAAGAGGCTGTGGAGTGCCGTTCAGGGAGGAGGGTGGACACCAGCTCCTCACTGCAACCGCAAGACGGGGAAAGGACCAGCACAGAGCGTCATAAAAACAGATTTGTTTTCTCTTTTTGTTGCTCAGACAGGCAAAAATTGACATAAATACAGCAATAAATTAGTTAAGTTCCTTTCCTCAACCTAGAAGATAGTGTTACAAGCTCTCTAACACGTCCCTGCAGATGTCAGGGAACAGAGTCCCCCATTACTCATGTTCAGTCCATTCTCTCTCCCCGCCTATGGGCCTGGAATCTTCTGGGCGTCGGCATCCCATTCTTCCCACGCTTGTGTTTAGTGCTGTCCTGTGCTCTGCTTGCTCTCTTGATAAATAATTGCTATTAGATCTCTAGAAACAGAGAAGAATTTTACTCTAGAAATTAAAATTATTGGCTTTTAAGTTTCTTATACATCACAAAAGGACCAGGTAAGGATGAAATCTGTTGGTTCTTTTTGGCCCAGGCTTGACCTAAATTCTCTAGAACAGTGATTTTCAACCGGTGTGCTGTGGCACACTGGTGGGCCATGAGAGGATCTCCGATGTGCTGTGAAAATTTGTAAAGATCATTAATTAAATTATTTTCTAAAGAAGCTCAAAACACAGTAAGAATATATTTTTTACTCTTTTTTTTTCTGATCAACATAATCTAAGTGTGCGGTGGAGGGTTAACTATAGCTTCAAGTGCACCCTGAGCTGAAACATGTTGAAAAACACTGCCTAGACTAGAACGATGTTTCTCAAACTTTAGCTGCGCCAGGGTCAACTGGCAGCCTTGGGAAAGCTCAGGTTTCTTGCGAGACTCTCCCCACAGCACACCTGACTCTGGAGGCCCTGACTCTACTGAGGGTGACAAGGTGAGACTCTGTTTCAAAAAAAGAAAGAAAGAAAGAAAGAAAGGCTGAAATCTCTTTACTCTGAAGAAAAGGCAAGAACCACATTAGCCATTAGTCAGTCAGTTAATCAATTGATCTATTTAATTTTCATCTCTTTCCGTTAAAAATTTATAGTAGCTTTAAAAAATGTTTCCAGGGAATTTTTTGACTTATCTGAATTCAGGGTATTTTAGCAAATTGAATGTGGGGAGAAGCACTGTGATTTGTCTGCGCCAGCACACGGGAATTAGGGGAGATGCTGTTGGGCTGATGATGGTGTTACTGTGCCTGCGAAGCCATTCTCCCTGGAGACTGAGGCTGGACTCAGGGTCCACACAGTAATCGTTCTGACATCAGTTTCAGACCCTCAGGGTGCGAGCCCAGCAGATGGAAAGTGTGTTTGTTGGAAAATCGTGGTTATGTGCTCAATCATTCCATTTTTAGATGTGTGGAGTATAAGTTGTCAATTGCTCATCAAATTTCATTTCTAGAGCCAAGGACTTTAGCCGCTTCTTCTACCTCAGTGAACAATTTCACTGAAAAGTTTGAGGCCTGGGAAACTCTGTGAGGTATCTTTGGCATCCCAGCAAGTATTTTTTATCGTTTTTTGTGGTCTATGCCAATTTTATCATTTTTCATTGGTGGTAGTTCTTTTCCTGCATCATTCTACCCATTCACTCTCTCCAGTAGTTGGAAAGTAGAAATGCCTGCTCATAGATGCTTATTAACTTGGTCTAGCCACCAACGTACAACGTGTTTAACCTTTACCAAAGTGACACCTTGGAGGCAATGATACGTGAAACTTTACTCACAGGGTGGCCATGAAGTTTGTGTGCAGTCTAAAATTGTACACTAGTTAAGATTACACATGAACTTTATGGTCACCCTGTATGTGAGATGTACATTTTTTTCTTGTCATTGAGAGATACAGTAGAACCTTCAAGGTCAACCACCTCCCTATACTGACCACCTCCTTAAGTTGACCTAATTTTCATAGACCAGACATAGATGGCTTTTACATCTCAGTTCAGCAGGCCTACTTCCTTATGTGGGGCACCTCTGTGTGATGACCAGTTTCTTACAGTCCCTTGGGTGGTCAACTAGCAGAGGTTCTGCTGTATTTATTTCATGATTAAAAGCAGTAACATTGGCTCGGCGCCTTTGGCTCAAGTGGTTAAGGCACCAGTCACATACACCTGAGCTGGTGGGTTTGAAAACGTCCCACCAAACGACAATGACGGCTGCAACCAAAAAATAGCCGGGCATTGTGGTGGGCACCTGTAGTCCCAGCTACTTGGGAGGCAGAGGCAAGAGACTCGCTTGAGCCCAGGAGTTGGAGATTGCTGTGAGCTGTGATGCCACGGCACTCTACCCAGGGCAACAGCTTGAGGCTCTGTCTCAAAAAATAAAAAATAAAAAAAAAAGCAGTAACACCTAAAAATGATCTAGATCTCCGTTTATGTTTTAGATTTTAGATGGCTGATGGTCCCTCTGCTGGCCTGCAGCAGCTCTGCCTCAGTCCCCTACTCTGGGGTTCCGAGTGAGAGTGTGGTTTCCTCTACTTTAAACCCTGAAAATAAAGGGGGGGGGTCAAGGGATTTGGAGATGGAGGATGATGTGGGATAAATGGGATGACCTGGTTGTGAAAAAAGCTGACTTGCAGGGGGGAAGGTAGTGACAGATAAGATTGGAGAGGAGTAGGTATAAACCGAAGACTTTCTTTCAAAGAATAATGAAATAGTAAAAGCTTTTCCTTCTGCTTTAGAATGAATGCATCTCTTTGAATAGCTTAGTTGGGGGAATTCTGATCCTAAAACAGCTTCAACAATGACACATCAATGCTGAAAAGCTTGTCAATGAGATTGAACCAAATTTCATCGTGTTAAATGAATGCATTTTTCTTTCTAGGGTATGGCAATCAGATAAACATTGCCTAGGAGTGCTGGACTCGGAGTGGAAGTTACTATAAGTTTAGTTATTCCTTTTTAAGTCTATTCATGTTAGTGCTGTCCCTCTGGAAGCAGAGACTGTCAGAGACCCTGGACAAATGTCACTTGATTACACACTTATCACATGCTTTGTCACCAGTGAGTGTTCAATAAATGCTCCTGAGTGATGTTTTCATTGCAAATAGTTATTTCAAGGAGAAATGCATATATATAATACATATTACATATATTATATTACAAATAATAGAAATGATCATTGGTTTCAAACATTGGTTTATATCTTCTTATTAAATATGTAGTAAGCACAAGAGACACAAATTTCCTTTACTTAATAGCTATAAAGGATCTTTGATAACAGCCCCAGTCTTCACTTTCAAAGTTTCTGTTTTAGTGTGAAAAGAGAACACAGGCAAATTACTATCCAGAGAGACTTAAAATATTGGCCAACTTGACTGTTGTTTAAATGGGACAGGATCTTAGATCTTGTATCTTTTGATGGCAGACAGGGGATGGAGGATTGAAAAAAAGCGTGGAAAATGAGCCTTTAACTTTCTTGATGAGGTTATACTAATCACAGCTGTCGACTTCATAGCGGATGTCAGAATTGTTGATCTAAGTGGACATAAAGAAGGCCAATGTTTTTTTCATAAGTACCCTCGGGTTCCCCAGTGTTATTTCTTCCCACCATTGCATATCTTTCCTGTTCAAATACTCCCTTTGGAGTTAATGAAACTTCACTTAATGATATCATAAGTCATATATGTTTACTAAACATGAGAAGGAATGTCTGAACAGATAGCTAGATAGCTAAGTACAGTGAGAAGATAGCTTGGAATTGAATTACAATTGTAAATATTGTTTGGTATGATCAAAACTCCCATAAAACAGCAATTAATTTTAGATAATTACTACTTGGTGACTATATCATTGCATGTTTCTCTCTAGAGTCACCTTGCCTTTGTACAGAGTACTTAATCGGTCATGCAGTTAAACTGAAAGGGAAGGGTACTTACAGTGGAATTAAGAACTGTAATGGTATGACATTCTACATAGTAATATGTGAGGCCACTGAGATATTTAATCAAGTTAGTTATTGTGTCTTTGGAATTAAATCCAGTAGAGAGAAGAAGGTTGTAGTTTTGGTATTAGTAACATATGAGCCTCCCTTCTCAGAATATAAAGAGTATGCAAACAAATCCGAGGACCACTCTTAGAGGTGAAATAGTTCTCCATCCGCCTTGGAATTGTGGAGGGAGGAAATTGAGGGGTTTTCAAAGCTTGTCCATCAGGAAAAACACGTTGTTCTTGACAGTACAGTGGTCAAGACTGTGTTACCAAGGGATGAATAGGGTCCTACCTCCTGTCACTGTCCAGCCAACATGTAGAGATGGGTTTTAAGTTAGAACAGCTTTATTTTCAGAAGGTTAGTGAATCTGGAGAATAGAAAGAGTAGGTTCTTAATTCTGTTCTGCCTCAGTTACAAATATAATAACTTTTATAATGAAATAACAGGAAACAGAGCAAGAAAATAACTATCTGACAGACAACAACATCAAAGCAGTTTTTGCTCTATCAATGCAAAATGTTTCAACAATAGAAAGGTTAATTTTCACTCTAACAAAATATGTAAGAGAAAAAAGAAGACATTATAGTTATTAAAGTAACCTTTGCTCTGCTACTATCACAAGACCTATTATCTCTATGTGACGACCTCCTCAGAGTCTCTTGAGACAAACATCCTCACGATCATGGTGAAACCATACCCAGATAATCACAGGGGTGTGGGAAGGATGTGAGCTGAGCGGAACAGGTCAGCCGCACTGACAGCTCCAGCTCTGCTGCACAGACCCCATCCTGCAGACTACTTTTCTGGCTTCAGCTGGAGCTTTGATGGTTTGTTTGGGTTTGTTTCTTTGTTTCGACACTTAGTTGAACAGATTATGTCCTTTTTGAACTTTAGTTGCATCACCTATAAAATGGGAATAACAAAAGGCCTACTTGGGAAGGATGTAGGGACTTATAAAAGCCAGAATATGCAAACTGCTTAGCGTGGCACCTGCTATTTGGTGAATCTTAGATAAATATTTATTTTTATTATTAATGTATTTAGTTTGCAATGGCAATTTACTCCCTAAGACACATGCTATAAGATATAAACAGACTCCTGCATTTTCCTTCTGTTGTGACGTTTTATTCTCCACTTGAAGAGGTTTAATTCGAGTTAGCCAAAGACACAATATCATGATCCTTGACTAGGATGACATATATTTTAATTCAGTTATGTTTTTCTAATGAATATTTTTGAAATATAACCAGTGGTCCTATTCTGTCCACCATTAAAATATGCATTGAAAGGGCAGCGCCTGTGGCTCAATGAGTAAGGTGCTGGCCCCATATGCTGGAGGTGGTGGGTTCAAACCCAGGCCTGGCCAAAAACTGCAAAAAAAAAAAAAAATGCATTGAAAGGTTCCATTTAAAAGTCCTGGGTGAACTTCTTTTTTTCCCATTGGAGTTGCTCAAGGTGTTTTCGAGGACTCCTTCCTTGTCAAATTCTATGTGCAAGATCTCATCTGGGTGGTTCGGATTAAAATTTCTCTCATGTTTTAAGGGGTAATATTCTATGTCCCTTAAAATACGTATTTTATCAGATGTTCCATCCAAATTTAATGAGCATTTTTCTTTAGATAATTTTTCGGTTTCTTGTGACTGTATTTTATTTGCAGAACCAATAGGTTTTAGGGTACTTCCTGACCGACCACTATTATATTTTTACTGCTTTATGAGCAAGTTCCCAGTCATCACAAGGATGGTGAATAGGTCCTTGACTTTCTAGCCTGGATAAAGCTAAAAGTCATAAACAAACTTGATATGAATCTGCAGTTACCGATGCGGACACACAAACCATGTGTCTTGACATTTTATCAAGAATCTACAGTCTATCGTAAATATATGCAATTTTGTTTATCAATTATACTTCAACAAATCTATAAAGAAAAGCATCCATGAAGATGTAAATGGTCTTTTGCAGCTTAAAGAAAAATTGACAAGGGTATAAAGCAAAGCTGTATTCCATCCCCTTTCTGATTTTTCAAGTTACTTATAAATTATTAGGATTTTGACTGACATGAAAATGTAGCTTCCATAATACAGAAGTCTATTTTTTACTCTGCTGACGTGGTTTCATTGTCATTCACCAGGAGACACCTCACTATATGACTGCCTGTTAACTGACGGTGTCTAAAGGAATGACCTAAGTTCCACTAGTATATGAGGTATTTCCATAAGTTGTAAATTTCACCAAAGACTTAATAGTAGGTTCTGAAAATAAATATTGTATTCAACATTCTCAACAAATAAAAGACATTTTCATTTCAGAAATGTTACATGTGAGAAATCGTGCAGGTGTATTTTGCAGTGGGCAGTGAGCAGGAGGGGCACAGGAGTTCTCTGGAGATGCCAGAGGAGGCTCATGCCAAGATCTCATCCTGGCACTGGCAACTTCAGTGCCTGCATAGCTGCTTCTGTGCTGAAACGACCACCAGGGATAAAATCTCTTAAAGGGATAGTCCAGGTACAAATATCATTCCATTAAATGTTAAATTCTACATAGAGTTGGAAGATATTCCATGTCTCCCTGAGTCCCTGAGAGACGTGCACTGATGCTACATACTAATACAAATTTCAAACATCTGACACTCAAGTTTAAAAAAAATCAAGTTAACCACAATGGACCAAAATAGAGCAAATGTTGAAAAAAATTGTTATTAATGAGTCCCAATGGGGGCATATCAATCAGTAAAGGAAATGTGGCAGAAATATGTAAGTGACTTTTATTTTGTAGGAAGATAAAATATTTAGGAAGATATGTAAAAGGCTAGAAAATGTTGGATAACATTTATAAGCAAGCAAATATACAGTATTGGAGGAGACTAATAAATAAGGCATCACATGTAAAAATAAAATGAGACAGTTATTTTATAAAAGCACAAATTACTGCATAAGACAAGATTACAGAGAGAAATGTCCACATTCTGGAGCTCACAAGAATAAGACAAGTTGGAATCAGCCAAATAAATCGATATCTGCCACAGACTATTCTGTAAAGCAATGAAGACTCCTGTTCCTACCTACCAGTGATATTATAATGAGGGAAAAGATCTGGAAATGCAGTAATGGTCAGGGGGGTGAAACTACACGTGGCCAAGTTAGCTTTACTTTTGAGGAAGATTTGGCAGTTGGTCTGAGATAGAGGGTAGAATCCCCGATCACCATGTTGTGGAGACCATGGAGCTCCTTCTCTCAAAGTCTTCTGTGTGTTGCTTATAAAGATTTGGGTCAGGTTGCGGTCTCAATGAACTTTCTTGCCATGAGCAGCCATCATAGCTTGCTGAATGAAAAGATGTTGGTCAAAGGGTATAAACTTTCAGTAGTGAGATGAATGACTTCTGGGAACTTAAGTACAGCATGGTAACTGTAGTTAATAGTGTTGCTTTGGGTGCTTGAAATGTGAGTAGACCTTGTGTGTTCTTGTCACCCACACATGCTCACACACACACCCCCATATGTGAGGCGATAGATGTGTTAATTAGCTTGATTGTGGCAATTGTTTCATAATGTACACCTGAAACATATTGCACACCTTAAACATATATATAATTTTTATTTGTCAATTATACTTCAATAATGATAGGCTTTTTGAATCCACTGAAAGAATTAGTATAGGAGGGCAGTGCCTGTGGCTCAAAGGAGTAAGGCGCTGGCCCCATATACTGGAGGTGGTGGGTTCAAACCTGGCCCCTGCCAAAACTTGGAAAAATAAAAAAAAGAATTAGTATAGGTATAAGAGAGAGTAGGCCACTACCCTGCGTCCATTCCTCTGTCCTCTCCTCCACCCTCACACTTGGCAGAGTTATGCTTAGTAGGTAATGGTTTGACACGTTACCCTCAGTCTGTACTTGGCAGGTGCCACACAGAAGAAAAATTTTTTATAAAACACACCAGTACCTGCACAATAGGAAAGCTACTGAAAATGCTGTCTTCTATATTCTTGCTTTCCACTTTTAAGGCCTGTGAAAAATTCTTCATTGAACTACTTTGAATTCTTCTTTTTACATCACTTAAAAAACATTCATGGATCAATTTTGTTGGTTCATTCATTAGAAGATGCCCAGATGCTTAGAAGGAAAATTTTAGACCAATTTTAGTAAAAGCACAGAACATATATATAGATCTAATTTTTCTTTTGGTCTTGATAATCTATCTTAATTTACTTCTCCAAGTCTTGATTTTTCTTTAGTTATATTTTAGTGTAAGTAACCTTGTGAATTATTTCAAATAATTTGTGTAACAAACTTGTTATAAATAAATATGACTCTAAAACATTTATAAGAAATTTTAAAATATCTTCCTTTGGCCTTTTTTTGTTTGTTTGTTTTAGTGTGATCTGATTTGGTGAAATGTCAACGTGTTACTTCCTGAGTAGAAGAAAACAAAGTTGTTTCTTCTGTTGCAATCTCACCAGATGGCTCAGAAGATGGCTTCTGTGACCAGATGAGTTAAAAAAAAAAAAATACCAGTTTCTCCTTCTGTACGTTCATAACAAAATTGCTTCTGTGGCCAGGTGTGTACACATCAAGCAGGCAATCAGTTCTGCAGCAGACGCTAGCTGGGGGGGGAGTTCATCTAATGCAATTCAGTTCTGATGCTCCGTTTCACTACCTGAAGGAGCCCCAGATCCCATAGGTCTGGAACTCAGTCTCATCAGATGCCCTTACCCTCACCCTTTACATACCAGTTGCAAGTTCAGGATTTCCAAATTTCTGACTGACTACATAAAAATTGGGGGTCCTGTAGATGGCAGTCTGTAGCCAGCTTTCCACAGAAGCTCCCATCCAGAAAGAAAGTTAAAGGACAGAAATTTTTTTTTTTTTTTTTGAGACAGGGCCTCAAGCTGTCACCCTGGATAGAGTGCCGTGGCATTACAGCTCACAGCAACCTCCAATTCCTGGGCTCAAGCGAGTCTCCTGACTCAGCCTCCCAAGTAGCTGGGACTGCAGGCACCCGCCACAACGCCCAGCCATTTTTTGGTTGCAGCTGTCATTGTTGTTTGGTGGGCCCAGGCTGGATTCGAACCCGGCAGCTCAGGTGTATGTGGCTGGCGCCTTAGCCTGTTGAGCCACAGGCACCAAGCCTAAAGGACAGAAATTTAGCAAGAAAGCCGATGGTTCACATCTGAACCAAAAGAGAAGGTCAAAGAACACACATCAACCCTGCTGAGGGGACCTGCAACCCCAAGAATACAAACAAAAGGTACAGAATCCATTGCCAAGCAGATGGGAGTCCCCTCCCCAATGAGAACGGCTTGTAGTATACACCATACCTCCATATAAACAAGCGAGCAGAATTCAAATGTCCTCCCATTTTACCCCACGAGAGAGACCTTCTAAAAACCAAACCTTTTTCCCCTACTAGGGTGCCATGGCACTCTCCTTCCAGGCATAAAACTGTATAAAACTGTATATACTCTTTACCTGCAATTTTGAACTCCTGGCACTCCCCTCCACTCTCACCCTGAAGCCTGGAAGCCTATCCCCAATAGAGTCCAGATTCTTAGGCCTTTTCTCGAGGAGTGTAGATGGGGCATGGACTGATGGTGATTTGTACTGACTTGCCGGCTCGGGAATAAGGAGAAGATAATCAGCTCAGGGAGAGGTGGTACCCCGAGGCACTGGCAGCAGCAGGAACGGTGATGGTGGGGCTGACACCCCTGGGGATATTTTGAAGGAACACTCCCAGTCTCTCTGGGCAACCCGGGGAGGCCAGGCAGCTTCTCTGGTGGCAGCGGCTGACAGAACAGATCTGGGACAGAGTGTAGGCCCCTGGAGTAAAGGGTATGCCTGAGGCAGAACCGGCCTGGGTGGTGCATGGGGATTAGAATACGCACAAAGACAGCAGACATCCAGGGTGGGGCTGACCCAGAGGACGGCTTTACTGAGCTTCAAACACACCCAGCCCTCAGGGGATCAAAGCTGAGACAAAGGGGGAAAATAGCTGGGACAGAAACAAATTCAGCAAAGTTGTTCTGTTCTGTCAACAATATCAATCAGGGACAGGGCTAGAACTGAGTGAATTTTCCCCAGCCCCTATCAAGCACCTGAGGTTGTCAGGCCTCACCTCCTCCTGCTGAATAGTGACAGAGAGTGGCAGAGACTGGCAGCTTGGCTGAGGAGACTCAGATCTCCCTGTGACTCAGGCAGGTACAA